>VZRU01006516.1:564855-588781 GCA_013398155.1 Pedionomus torquatus | reverse complement strand
GGGGGGGGAAAGGCTGACGTTGATTTTAAATAAATATACAAACCATGATATAAAGTTAAGAAGAAGACAGATAGATAAACAAAGTGAGACACTGGAACAGGTTGCCCAGAGAAATTGTGGATGTCCTGTCCCTGGAAGTGTTCAAGGCCAGGCTGGATGAGGCTTTGAGCACCCTGCTCTAGTGGGAGGTGTCCTTCCCATGGCAGGGGGTTGGAACTCGATGATCTTCAAGGTCCCTTCCAACTCTAACCATTCTTTGATTCTATGAAAACACTTTTTTTAATATCAGTCCAGTTGTAACAATTTCTCCCCTTTGCCACTGAGGATGTGTCTTAGTCTCCTCCTCTTGTTCTGTCCCTGACACCCATCTTTTTTTCACATCAAGTCCAAATTGCAATGATCTGCATCTTTGCTATATGTATGATATTTCTTTGTGGCCCTGGTTCCTTGACAAGTGTTTCTCTTATTCTGGTCTTCACACCATCCCATTTTACAGTTCAGTACCTAAAGATCCCTGTCTGTATTCAAAGCATACAGTAATTTAAAGGTTCAAGAACATGGGCAACTTACTGTAAAGTAGCACATTACTGCTTGGCTGGTGAGCTGCTGTAAATCTTCATTTGGATGGTGTAGCCATTTTCAAATATCAGGTAATTCACTCAGTTTTGCCCAGGGTGTTAATCTATGGTGAATGACTTTATGCCTCCTGTGGGTTAAGTATGGATGTACAGTGAGTTACTGTGCTTTCACTGATGGCTATTGATTTTTTGTTTACACTTAACAGCAATACAAATTTGAGTTCCATTTCAAATAATATCACTGAGACCAAAATGGATTAATATATTCCTCCCATTTTGGTGCAAGGACAATCAAAAGAGGAAAATAAGCTCAGCAATGATGACCAGATTCCTAATTCTGAGATCAGACTTTTATGAAAGCCCAAAATGACATCCAAAATACTGCTCATGTTTGGGACCGTGCTCTTGAACTTTCATGCTAATCAAATGTTTCCTTCTGAGTCTTTCCCTAAAGTTTATAATCTTTATAGTCTGATTATAATCTTACAATCAGTTATAATCAACGATGTTATGATAAATGTTGCCATTTCCATTCTGCACTAGTTTACATCTTCTAGTTTCATTGACTGTGATACAAGTTTTTACCAGTTGCCAAAACAATAGAAGACCTACCTTGATTTTAAGCTTTGAGCATCAGATGCTTTTCCACCACAGATATCTGTAGGAATGTATACAGAAGAAATGCAGAGTAAGACAGAATTGAGAAGTAAGGGTTTTGTACATATTTTGCATCAAAATAAATATTAGCTCAGAATTGCAAAACTTTTTAATTAGGTACAAAGAATTTTTAACCTGCTTTTTGTGAGAAAAACTCTACTACTTTGTTAAGGAGGGCAAAATGAAAACTAGACCTTCTCTACTTGATGTTGAACACTTTGTAGGATTGCTTTTAATTTAAGTTGCTTCAAGTAAGCATGTATTGTATGAGGTACATAATAAAATGTTGTATTTAAAACTTATTTTAAGATTGTCAGTGTGGTATTTTGGCCCTGGGCGGACTCCAGATGCCCACCAGTGCCACTTTATCACTCCTTCTCTTCAATTGGACAGGGAGGAGAAAATATAACTAAAGACTGGAGGGCTGAGATAAGAACAGGGTGAGATCACTCAGCAATTACCATCATGGGCAAAACAGGCTTGGCTGAGGGAAATTATTTTAATTTATTACCAGCCAAAATCAGAGTAGGATAATGAGAAATGAAACCAAATCCTAAAACACCTTCCCCACGCTCTTCCCTTCTTCCCATGCTCAACTTCACTTGCAGTTTCTCTGCCTTCTACCTCCAAGTAGCACAGGGAATGGGGTCACAGACTCATTTGAGCATCAACCCTGCTGGTGTGGGGTCCTCTATGGGCTGCAGATGGGTATCTGTTCCACTATTAAACTTTGTGGGCTGTAGGGCAACAGCCTGCCTTACCATGGTCTTTATCATGGGCTACAAGTGAATCTCTGCTCTGGTGCCTTGAGCACCTCCTCTCCTTCCTTCTTCACAGACCCTGGTGTCTGCAGGGTTGTTTCTCTCATGTATTCTCAATCCTCTCTCCAGCTGCAATTGCTGTTGCACAGCAACTCCTTTTCCCTTCTTAATTATGTTATCCCAGAGGCGCTACCACTGTCAGTGATGGGCTTATCTTTGGCCAGCAGTGGGTCCATCTTGGAGCCAGCTGGCATTGGCTCTATTGAAAATGGGGGAAGCTTCTAGTAGCTTCTTATAGAAGCCACCTCTTTTAGCCTCCCCACTACCAAAACATTGCTACAGTTAGTCTAACTCCAGGTTTTGGTCTGAATAAAGAGCTTTCTAGAAGTCAGTATGTGTTATAGTATATTCTCTTTATACTTTAATTCTATGAGTGCATGAAATGCAATTTGCTAGCTTCTAATACCCCACATCTCTTATTCTTCCCCACAGTCTCATTATCTTTACTTTGAAATTTTACTCAAGGGATGACATGATAAATTTGGAAAGCTAATTCAGTGAGTATTCTTAGGTTATTAACTCCATGACCTACTCAGGATTAGTTAACCTTTTTGTTTAACACTTTTCATTAAATGATGCAGTGCTAACTTTAACACCTTTGATTTAAATAAGTGGCCTGTATACAGTGGATATGATTTTGTAGTTGTCACAAGGCATAAAACATTACATTCAAACAGTAAATGGAAAGAAGACTTTCCTTAGAACAGGCTCTCTTACAAAGACAGTCTATTCATGTAAGGTCAAATTCTTCCAAGAAATCTGTGTAAAGTTTCCAGGGATTTGGTGCCTGTCCCTCAGCTGAAAATTATGATAGAATTTTCTGAGTTCACAGGCTGTATTTTATTTGACTCAGATCTATGTTTCCTGGATATACATCTTATATTTGACTTTCATCTTATTGATCTGAGTTTACAGAATACAACCTCCTTCTGGCCATCAGTCTTTTTCTGTTTATTACTGTGCTATTCATTAACACTAGCAGCTGACAACATAAGTAGCACTTGAGGAAATCTTTCACATAATGCTTTTGTGAATGCTTTTGCCCAGAGCAGCTGCTTTCTTTCCATCCTACTTTTGGCCATAACTCAAACTGTATTTCCTGCCTCAGTCCTACTTTAGCACTGGTTCTTTCTCAGGGGAGAGAGGTTTCCTGCTCTTGCTGGTGGTGATTTGTTGCAGGAGATCACGGATCCTGAAAGAGAAATCACAGGAGAGCCAGGACGTGCAGCCCATGCACAGAGTCAGACCAGTCACTCTGGAAGTGGATTATTATTCATCAGTTTGGTGGCAAAACTGTGAGGATGTGAATATGTAGAGATAGAGCTTTCAAATACCTCAACCTTCCACAAAATTTTGCAGATTTTTAGTGATATTTAAGAAAAAATACCACCTCAAATTCTACTGATTGGATTTGATGCTTTTTAACATGAGGTTTTGATTTGGTTTTAATTTATTTTTTTTTCTCTATACTTGCTTTCAGGAGTGATTTTTATTATTTTTGCTATTCCTTAATTAGTTGATCCTCCATTAGCCTTAACCATAGATACAGACACGTGGTTAACTTACAATCCAGTAGGAATTAATTAAATATTTCAATAGACACATTAGATGAAATATGTAAACAGCTTTAGAAGGAGAAGTTGGAATCTAGTTCTGTATTACTGCTGCTCTCTTCCCTTCCTCCTTCTTCTTGACACACACATATCAAAACAGGCTTTCTCTTCCTTACTTTTGACTCTATGAATCTTTAATGCTTTCTACAAAATATTGCACTTGAAGCAAGAGAAATGAATCCTCCCCTTAG
Organism: Pedionomus torquatus; assembly: GCA_013398155.1. Classification (NCBI taxonomy): domain Eukaryota; kingdom Metazoa; phylum Chordata; class Aves; order Charadriiformes; family Pedionomidae; genus Pedionomus; species Pedionomus torquatus. The sequence goes on along the minus strand of VZRU01006516.1, from coordinate 584,921 downwards.
TTCTACATCTGTTATTACGCATAAATACAGCTTGAATTGCAGGTGGCTACTTGGCAGATAAGGAGAGGTGAGTTAATGTCAACACAGAGAGGAGATGAACCCAGGTTTCTCACATTCACAGGGAGGGGTAATTCAATGTTCAAGTAAAGATGTAGGCTACTTTCCTTCCCTTGCCACGTCAGTGTTTTCAAAGAGAAGCACTATCCTTGCTTCCATTTCGAAAGATTCAGATATCTAATTAGGTAGTGTATTGCAGAGCTGCATATTCCAAGCAAAGATGTCAGGTGACTTTCCACAGCCTGAAGTTTGATAGTAAGCCTCAGGAAAACCTGGGATCTAATACGCCTTTGTCATCAGCATTCTTTATTTGCTACTTAGATGATCTACTTATTCTTCTTATTCTTACTTCTACTCATTACACTGGCTATTATGAAATTTTATTCTCTCCATTAACATCCCTCTTGTCTCATATAAAGCACAGGAAGTCTAATCACTTAACTCAGAATTCCATCCCAACAGCTCAGGATCCTTTAAGTTAGATGTTGCAATATCCAAATTCTTCAGTGAATCTATCTCTAAGTTAATTGCTCAAGATACTGTTGTAAATTTATAGCAGACTATGTAATTAAACTTTGATTCTGAATTCCAGGCTTGGAAACTGTCATGCTTTCTGTTCTTTTGCAAATTGTCCACCAGCTAAAGAAGATGAACATTCAAAATACAGTAGAAGCAGAGATAAAACACATAGGATTAAGGTCAGAAATATAACTTCAGAAAAGCTTTTAAAATAAGTGTTGTATCAAGCAGGCAAGCAAATAACTTCACCTGACTGCTTTTCCAGCCCCTCACCTTATCTTGAACAGTAGGAAATACTTTTCTCTCTCTTCCCAGGAAAGAAAAAGTCTGATTGCTGGCCAGTAGGAGCTACTCATGGCTGCTGTGTTACTGCTTAACCATCTGTGGTGCAGCCTACATAGCCAGCTCTAATACTCCCACAGAGCTGGCAGAAGGAATCGTTCAGGAGAGGTCATCTAATGCAAACACAATACTGGATGTCAGAATCACTAGAATAGTGAGGAACACCGTTACTTTTACTGAGAGAAACTAATGAAGGAAAGAAAGAATCACCCATAAAGAAGAAAGCAACCAGATGCCAAAACTCTGGGAACTAGGCTTTCTTTTCCACAACTCATAGTAGGCAAATGGGAAAGGGTACTCTGGGAGATCAAAAAGGAGAAAAGGCTACATATGGTTAATCTCTACAAAAAGGAAGGATTAATTATTACCAGTGGAACATTTTTTATGTAAAAAAGGGCAACAATAAATAATTGCTAAATTATATATATGTATCATATATAGAGCAAGATACACTTAGCTTTTCTCCAATAATTAAAAAAAAAAACAATTAAAAATTGGTTAAAATCCTGGTTACATTTTGGTTAGAGCTTTAAGGTTATTTGGCTGATCATTGTAATCGGTAATCATTAATGTGTTATATAAACACTTTTGAGGTCAGCACCTTAATTTCTCATGTTCTCCCTGGATCTCAAGTTTGTGGAGTGAAAAGTAGGGCACTGTTTCCACTTGGTGCTGTTCATAATAATGTGTTTTTAGAATGTAAGTTTTTCACATCCTGGAGTTTCTTGAGGCACTTCTAAGCAGTAATTCATCTTGTCCTAAAGTAAATTTCTAAAATAAATCAGGAGGTTAATATACCAATTTTGTTTGGGTGCTTTTTCTGTTAACTGTAAAGGAAATTCAGGTTGACCAGGTGAAGACATCTTCACATCTTCATAAGAATCTTATCCTTAGTGTTTAGGAGTCTCACATATTACTATTTGAAGATCTCAAAGGAGATATTATTAATCAGATTACATTAATGATCTGTTTGCAACCAGTAACAGTATTAGATGCCAAATAAGTGCCTTAGACAGTGATCCAACCTAGAGCTGGATGGATATATGCATTATATTCATGATACAAGTCACAAAAATCAACAATAATTTCTACATCAAAGTTAAGATTCGTAATTTAGCTCTGTTTGTTCAAGAAGTACAGCATTTACTTCCATTATCTATGGAAGTGACTATGAATTTGTATCACAGAACCATGAGCAGCTGATGTGGGAAGGCACCTGCAGAGATCTTCTAGTTCAACTCTGCTGCTCAAGCAGTGCCCGATATAGTGTGTCCAAATACAAGAATGTCCTGTTGAGTTCTATATGTCTTGATGGATGAAGACGCCACAACCTCTCTGGGAAACCTGTTCCAAACTGACCAACCAAAGTCAATAAGAATAGCCTCTAAGGGTATATGTCCCCATCTCTGGAAGTGCAAGAAAGATGGTCAGAGGTTTTTTGAAAAGGCCTGTAGTGACAAGACAAGGGACAAAGATTTTAAACTGTAAAAGAGTAGATTTAAATTTGAGCAACATGATCTAGTGAACGATGTCCCTGCCCATGATAGGGGGAATTGTGCTAGATGATCTTTAAAGGTCCCTTCTAACCCAAACCATTTTATTTTTCTATAAATCTATGAACATTTTTCAGACCTCAAGCCACTCTTACAGAGATAGCCCTATTACTTTCATATTTATCAGCACCCTGCTAAGTAAAAAAATACTTATATCAGAAGTCTATTATCTTCAAGTTTTATAGGCATATTAAATGGTGTCAAGTCCAAGGTTTACAGGATAGTCAATAAAAATAACAACTTTACATGTTTCTTCTATTTACTTTTAGAAATGCAACAGATAATAAATTTTACTCCAGTTATTATGCATTAAAGTGGTTTTACATTTTAAGAAGTTAAAATCAGTGTCTTCTGGGACAAAGTCAAAATAATCATTACAGAAATTGATTGTATCAATATATCAACTGTACACAGCACTCTAGGTGTGGCCTTAACAGTATCGAGGGGAAGGATCACCTCTCTACACGTGGGAGGTCCCCAGTTGGTGCCTGGGGTTGTTCCTCCCCACATGTAGGACTTTGTACTTCTCCTTGTTGAACTTCATGAGGTTCCTATCAGCCCATTTTTCCAGGCTGCCAAGATCCCTCTGGATGGCAGCACGACCCTCTGGTGTATCAGCCACTCCTGCTGGTATTGTGTCATATGCAAGCATGGTTGTGCATAGATATGTGCTGACTTTCTAGTCCCTTTAGTGATACGTTGGTATTTCTGGGAGCTCAGTTATTTAGATCTTCTGATTAAAAAGATACTGTATTATGAATAAGAATTTTGTAATTTTATAGGACCTGCAACTTTTGTTATTTGTACTTTAAGTATCTGTGTTCTGTTTTCCTCTTCCTTATTAACCAGAGATTTTTCATGGATGAACATTCTTTACTTTTATATTGCCTGTGTTCCCTAACTTCTTTGTTTATATATATTTATTTAAATCAGGTAATGCATTTCCACTGCAAATGTGAGAAGGGGAGACTTTGTTTAACTGCTACATTCTCTTACCCTCTTGACCCAGATTTTTTAATAAAAGTCCTTTCTTTAGGTGACTGAAGAATTGGGAATTGTAGGCAATTAGAAAAAAACATAATAAATTATTCTTAAACATTTCCTAATCACTCATAGGTTTCATTAATTATCTTTTTTCTTCCAACTGAGTTTTGTTCGTGACTGTTTTCAGCTTAGGAGATAAATCCTTTTAATGTGTTATAGCCCTGATCCTCAAAGGCTTTTGGATTTTTAGCTCTAACTGAAATAATGGGATTTAGTTTCTTCGGAAGAACAGCTGACAAAAACCTTGTGTTTATATCTTCTTGCTTAGAGTATTCTGCTTCATGTAGGAAACCAAATTAATCCATGAACACTTGCAATCATGTTGTCTTTAACTAACACGGTGAAGGTTCTTAGAGACTTGTTCTATGCCGTTTCTACTTTTCTACTTTTTTTTTCAAAGCACCTATTACAAATGTCTGCTTCATTGCTTTTTTAAAAAATCTATATTAGTCACTGTTTTTTTTTTTAACCTTGCTAATAATTTTTGAATGTTCTCTGAGTTTTCCAATCTATCACGTGGCAGGAATATGTCACCTTTAGAGCAATGCTGTGCGGAGATGCAGTGTGTGGTTTAGATTTACCATGCCTCATTACCATCTCATTTGCTCCTCTTTTGAGTCACAAAGAAAGGCCGTACTAGTCTGCTGGCAGCCCTTTGAAGACTTCTGTTCAACACATCCTTCCTGGGTTCACACAGCACAGCAAGACTTTTACTCCTTCAGAAGAGGTGCATAATAAACCTGGTGAAACAGGATGGTTTTGCTGATTGTGCGTTAGGGAAAAGTGCCTGTCCCTACCACCTGTAGGCCTGAGTATGTTCAAGATGCTTCACTACAGGTTTGTCAACACTGAATCTTGCCAGGAAAGTTTGATTGCTTTTTAATGTTATTAAAAAACTTGCAAATGATCTTACTCTCAACGTTAATTAAAATCAACTTGGAAAATTACTCTGTCATATTGACAGGATCTAACTACAGGGCCGTAAAATAAAGTAATGATGAATAACAATACGTCAAGTTTTGATGAGTTATGGTCCTTTGTTGATCAGGTCCTATTTTAATATTTTCACTAATAAACTTAGGTGGAGCTTTGGCCTCACTGAAGAAGTGAATGTCAAAACTCAGTCATTTCAACATTCTAGGATGTTCAATAAAATAGTACATTAATGAGAGCCCCATCTTATATTACACCCAGCTTCAAATAATGTTGAGGACAGAAAATATATTGAAAGAAAACATCCTGTTGCAGTCAATAAAAACAGAAGACACGATATAAAATTAATTTAGGTTTGAAAATATATTGTTTCATTAGTGTGTGAATAGAAAAGAATCCGAAACTGTAAAATCCTCTATTCTAAGTAGGGGGAGGAGGGGGGGGGGGAAGTGAAAAAAGAAGACCCTCCAGAAAAGTCTGGCAGAAAGATCTTAGAGTAATATTTAAAAATATGTTTGCATTTTATATATGAAACATCGGAAAAAACATACAAAACATAAAGCTGATGATAACATTATTCAGTTAGCGGTTATCTTAATAATTCCCACACATATACAAATGAACACCTGTCATTTTTTATGGGGGAAAAAAGTTATGGTTTGTATTTGGCATTTGTGTTCTTTAACTGCAACTGAACAGAAATAAAAGATACACTCTAGAAGAGCCAAGGTCTTATTCTAGAGTCTAAAAACCATGTTAATCTGTACCATTAAGGACACCATGTTTAAAAGAATGTTTAGGAGAAAGGCTGAGACATTTTTCTGTATCTGAATGAGTCATGAACAAAAAAATATTCATATATATCACTAGAAATGTTAACACTGCTATTATGCTTTCTTTTAATTTATAATGTGTAAATTCCATAAGAAAAACAAGTATCAGCAGCATGTTAATATCATCAGGATCTTGGCATAACCACAGAAGAAATCTGCATTGTTAAACAAGCATTGTATTGATTTACCCCATCAATGTTCTTCACTTATTGATAACATTGTTAAGTAGATTAAAGATTTGGTGGAAGATATTTGTCTGGTAAATGTAGTCACATTGGCTTGCCCTCACATCCCTCCACTACTTCATCCTGTGTCATTCCAAGTCATTACCAAAGAAACAGCACAAACCTGGTTTTCTGAAGAGATAAATTCTACAGACAACTTTCATTCTTTCATTCTTTTTAAATAGTTATTTAAATTCCTAACATTTATACCATGCTGCTTTTCCACCATTGTCAGAGACACTTACAAAGAAAGAAAAGTGGTAAAAGAAAGAAATCTCGAAAATCTGAAAAGGTCCACTAAAGAAGTCTTATGAGCAAATACAATATTTGCAATGGCCAAAGTAGAATACTTTCAATTCCTCTTTGTATCAATTCAGTGCATATGGATTGAATATCCAAAATCCAGGCAAGAGCATGTGCTGGTCTGACAAATACTCCTGGCTGAAAATCAGCTGTTGAAAATCAACTCCGTTGGCTAAAGACCAAAGACTATTGTGTGTCATAGATGTGCTTAGCAGTGTAGGTATGTAATTTCTTCCTTGTAAAGCTTGTTCAAAATCAGACCAAACCCTAAAATGCTGGAATTAAGAAAATCACGGTTAACAGTGAAAACTGCTTGTGTATACAGCAGTTGTATACTCAGAAGAACACCAAAGCTAGTGACAAGATGTAATACTGTCTGTGGCATGGGGCCAGATACAGCACCTCTTCTTGCAATGGATTCATAAAAAGTTCTTTGAAGTCAAGATTTTTCAAACGGATACATAGAACCCAGAGGACTGAAATCAGTCATGCATACAAATTCACAAGAAGGATCTAAAAGCTGAGATGAAAGGCCCCTAAAAGTGTTAAGATTTTAATAACCTGGGATACTAAATAGTTTCTAAGCCCACACACTAATCCTGTAGATTTCTGATATGTACCATATTCAGATGCATTACCAAATCTTACTCTTTCTTCTACTTGGACAGATATCAAGTTTCAATGTAGCTGGAATAGGGTACAAGTACAGGACAAAAGTATCTTTAGAGTTCTGGATATTATTTTAATAATAATAATAGTCATAGGCCGAATCACGGGGTTATGCTCTGTTATCACCCATTAAATATAGCTAATATATTTGACAGAACATTATGTTTTGTGAGACATAAGAGCACAGCACTCATAAATGTATATGTCAAAGTGTTAGAATTTACTTGAAAGAACTGATGGGAACAGTGGATTATTTCTATTCCCCATTCTCCCCCCACACCCCGTATTTATGGACAGGACATTTATTGAAAAAATTAAAGGAACACAGCAGGTGGTAAGCTGAAAGACTTTTGGTTACTATAGCCTTCATAATTACTATAAATACAAATAAAACAAAATCTGAGCTGGGACTACATTACAGTCTTTTGCTCCAAAATCTCAGATATTGTTTTAATACAAGGAAGAAAAACTTTGAAGTAGACTATGGAAAAAAGTACTAACTTCCTATTCCTTCCAGTAAAACCACTGAGAAAGAGCCTGATGTGGAGAACATCAGTAGGCTAGCTCACTTAGGAAGTCCTACATTTCATTGCTATTGGAGAAAGGCTTAGCATTTTAAAATAAAAAGAAAATGTGCATATTTAGATCAAGATTTTGATGAAAATAGTGGTAGATGATTTCCCCACAGGAAAAATTCTCCTTTCGCAGTTCTCCTTTCTGGTTCTCCAACTCAGGAAAGGGAGGAGGGGGAGTGTTTTTTGCAGCTTTTGAAATTTTGAGGCTCAGAATGGCAATCACGTATTCTCCCATTATTCCATTTTCCCCACTCTTGAAATACTGCCCCATTCCTCTATTCAGATTTCATAGCAATATTCCTCTGTGTGGAAGACATGCCATCTCATTTTACTTGATGGACATGAACCACACTAATGTACAGAATAACTATAACAGTCATGGCTAAAACAATGTTTGATGCACTTCCTTCCACGAGACCCTATCTATCACCTAAAGACCTCATACACCAGACTGATAAACAGCAACAGAAATTCCTGGGGCAGATAAGAAGAGCAGACATATCACATGCATTTTGTTCTGAGAACATATCAGCTGTAATAGGATATTTTAAAGGCCAAATGGAGAAATACACAGAAATGGTGGGCTCGGCATTGATCTAACTCTCTTCTTGTTGAAGGAAACGATATAAGTTTTTTAGGCAATGTTAATCCCCAGTACAGCAGAGCCTTCTAGCCATGGATTTTATCCTGTGGAATAAATGTTGCTTTTTTTCAAAGCAGATCTCCACCAGTTTAAATTAACTGAGATTCTCTCCCATCAAATGTTGCAAGATTAATTATGAATATTTTCCACTACACAGCTGAGGTCTATCAGTTTTCTCTCAGAAGCCTTAGCTTGTGAGTACCTTGCACAGTGTAAACTCAGAGTTAACCAACAGTAAAAGGAAGTTAAAATGAATGTTAACCATCCCTTTTCCCTTTAGAGGGGAAGAAAACAGAACCCTGATTTGTTCATGAAAGCTCAGCATTCACAGCTCAGCAGTCAGTCTTTGATGTGGAGCTGGTTTGCACCACAGATGACACTGATTTTTTATGGGGGAAAAATGAGGATAACAAGGCACTTAATAAGATTAAGTGATTTAGAGATACGTTTGTAAAGCACAGTTTAAAAGCATCAGATGTATTATTTTTCTCTCTTTCCCTCCCTTTTAATCTTCTACTCAGGAACAGAGAAACAGCCTTCTGAATTGCTGTAGTGTTTGATGGTTTTGTTTCTCAAAACCTTATATCTTTATTCAAATAATCACAAATAAATCCTTTGCAACTAGTTGACATATTTATCATTACAATTGTAAAAGCAAATTAAAAAAAAAAACAAAACCAAACCCAAAACATAGAAACAAAGACATAGTGAATTTTTTAATGACAATTAAGAATTACAGACATAGAAAAAAACACAGTCAACTTGCTCTTAAGAAAATTAGAATTAATGGCACCTAACTGTACACAGAATTGTTTCCATCATCCTGTGCCTAATTTTTTCTAGCTCTATGTCCACCGCCACCCTCCTATCCTCAGCTCCCTTCTATGTCTCCATAGTCAAAACACTTGCTGCTTTCTCAAATCTCCTTTTTATTTTGTCTGGGTCAGAGGCAACACATGTTCTGACCTGTTTAAGGGCTCATGTAAGTACACCCTTAGATTAGCCAGGTAACTCCTACCTCTTGGAGCAGGTGAGAGGATAAGTTAGAACCACTTTTCTCCCTTTATCAGGTAGTAATGATTGAAGAAATGACAATTTCTTACTAATGATATTCATGAAACCTGAAGAAATTTTGTCTCTTTAAGACATCATCTGTTACTTTCAATGTACTTGAAAGCTGGTTCATGATTTCAGTGCTATTAGATGAGGACTCAGAGATATAGTGAGATCATATAAAACTTGCTGCCTTAGAAAAACGTGCTAATGGATACAAAGATAGCTTATTTCTGGCTTGTTATGGCTTAACGTTGCTTCCAGAAGGATTTAAGCTTTAACAATAATTCAGCTCCACGATTCTGACTGTAAGAATGTGTTAAAGTCCTTTATAGGAACTGAATTTCATTGATTTCTACTCATAGGATGTTCTTGAAATAATATATTTTATATTTTCAGCTTCCTTTCTGTTGGATTCACAAGTAATAAAATTAAGAATGTCCACTGCTGAAAAACTTCGCTTTCTCTTTTCACTGCAAATATGAATTAAACCAGAGAGATAAAAGTTGAAACATGAGGGAAAATATCAGGGAAATGTGGTTCAGAGAATTTCCATTCTTTCAGAGAGATTCTTAAGTCCTGAAACAGCAGGTGCTCCTTCTGACATCTGGAATCCCCACACCCACTTGTACCAGTAGACAATTTCATAGCTTGCTACCTGTGACACAAAGGGCCTAAAACTGGGAAGAAAGTTTGCTAATGGTTAAGGAAGCTCTGAGATCTATCAGGGGAAAAAAAAAATCTGGTGAGGACAGATGTATTAAGCTGATAGCTTCCATTCTGAGGATACTCATCCAGTTTAACCCGGCTTAGAGTCACAAACCTTAGCATTGTTAAGATAAGGAGGGAAAAAAAAAAAAAAAAAAAAAAAGAGGCAGGGCTATATTTTGCTGCAAACTGAAATGAAATAGCATTCTAGCTTCAAAGGAATATAAAACTGAATTTAAATGTAGAGATTTCTTACAGAAAACTGGTTGAAATAACTGTTTGTATGGAATTCAAAATTTGTTCGTCCCCCATTTTTCCATAGTGAGAGTCATCAGAGCTATACACACATACTTAAGGATTTACCAAATGGTTGAGGCTGGAAAGGATCTCTCTCTGGAAGTCTTCTGGTCCAACCCTCTGCTACAGCAGGGCCACCTAGACCTGGTTGCCCAGGACTATGTCCAGATGGCTTTTGAATATCTCTGGGGTTGGAGACTCTTCAACCTCCCTGGGTCACCTGTGTCAGTGCTCAGTTACCCATGTCAGTGCTCAGTCATCCTCACAACAAAAATGTGGCTCCTGTTGTTCAGGGGGAACATCCTGTGTTTTAGTTTGTACCCATTGCCTTTGGTCCTGGCACTGGGTACCACCAAAACAAGCCTGGCTCCATCTTCTTTCCACTATCCCTTCAGGTATTTAAACATGTTGATAAGAAATTCTCTAAGCCTTCCCATCTGTCTCAGCCTTTCTGCATAGGAGGAAAGTCTCTTTGTTACTGTGGCCCTTTGTATGACTCTCTCCAGTATGTCCTGTGTCTCTTGACCTGGGTTACTCAAAACTGTACACAGTACTGTACACAGTACTCCAGGTGTATCCTCATCAGTACCAAGGAGAACAATTGCCTCCTTCAACTTGCAGACGATAGTTTGCCTAATGCAGCCCGGGATACCATTATCCTTTTTTGTGGCAAAGACACATTGTTGGCTCATGCTCAACCTGGTGTCCCCCTATACCTTCAGGTCCTTTCCTGCCAAGATGCTTCCCAGCTGGGCGTTCCCCAGCATATGTTGGCACCTGGGGATGTTCCTCCACATGTGCAGGACTTTGCACTTCTCCTTGAACTACATGAGTTCTTATCAGCCCTTTTCTCCAGGTTATCAAGATTCCTCTGGATGGCAGCATGACCCTCTGGTGTAGCAGCCACTCCTGTTGGTACTGTGTCATCTGCAGATTTGCTGAGGGTACACACTTCCCCATCATCCATTTAATTACTGTATAAGGTGAACAGGACTGATCTCAGTACAGACCCCTTGGCTACACAGGTAAGTATTAGCATCCAAATACACTTTGTGCTGCTGATCATTGTTCTCTGGACCTGGTCATTCAGTCAATTTTCAGTACACTTCAGTGTCTGCTCATACAACGCATACATAGCAGGTTGTCCATGAGGAACTTACAGGAAACAGTCTCAAAGACCCTCCTGAAGTCTGAGTAGACAATACCCATTGCTCTCCCTTCATGTACCAGGCCAGTCATTTGATTACAGAAGTTTAATAAGATGGTCAAGCATGAGTTTGTCTTTGTGAATCCATTCTGACTAATCCTGATTATTCATTATCCTTACTATTTCTTAGGAGGTCACTTCCAACCAAACCATTCTATTACTCATCAGTGCCCATAGACTTAATCAAGTCCAGTTTGTTTAAGTATTCCCTGATCTGATCCTCTTTCACCACAGGTACATTTTTGCTTTTGCTGTTCCCCCCCATCTCTGGGATCTGGGAAAGACTGAGGTAAAGAGGGCATCCAGTATTTCAGCCTTTTCCATGTCCTGTGTAACTAGGTCCCCAGTCTCATTGAGAAATGGGCCTACATTTTCCACAGTCTTCCTTTTGTTACCTTTGTGCCTATAGAATTCCTTCTTGTCTTCTTTGACATCCCTGGCCAGACTGAAATCCATTCTGGCTTTAGCTTTCTAAAATTTATCCCTGGAGCTCAAACAATGTTTCTGTATTCCTCCCAGGTTACCTGTCCTTCTTTTCACCCTCTGTATGCTTCCTTTTTTGTCTTTTATTTTGGCTAGAAGCTTGTTGTTCATTCATGCGGGTCTGCAGACACTTTTACCTGACTTCATTAAGATGGAACTTGAGCCTGGAGGAGGTGGTCCTTGAATATTAACCAGATTTCTTGCGCCCGTCTTCCATCCAGGACCATATTCCACAGGACTCTTCCAAGGTGATCTTTGAAGTCTACTTTCCTGAAGTTCAGGGTTGTGATCTTGCTTTTCACCCTTCTCCCTGCCTTCATGATTCTAAACACCATCATCTCATAGTCACTGAAGTCAAGCTGCCTATGACTTTCACATTCCCAATAAACCCTTCCTTGTTGGTATGTATGAGGTCCAGCAGAGCATTTCTCCTTTTCGGCTCCTTTATCACTTGGAGTACGAAGTTGTCATTAATGAACTTCAAGAAGCTCCTAGTTCTTTTATGTGCTGTCCCTCCAGCAGATATCAGGGGGGTTGAAGTCCCCCACAAGGATGAACACGTATGAATTTGAGGCTGGTAATGGAATCATGAATTCATGGAGTTGTCAGAGTTGGAAGGGACCTCTAAAGATCTTTAGTCCAACTCTCCTGCTAAAGCAGGATTTTCTGGGGCGCAAGGACTCAGGACTGCACCCAGGTGGGGGGTCAAAGGTCTCTAGAGAAGTGGACTCCACAACCTCCCTTGACAACCTGTTCCAGGGCTCTGTCACCCTCACCATAAAGAAGTTTTTCCTCATATTTGAACTAAACTTCCTATGTTACAGATTGTGCTCATTGCCCCTCATCCTGTCACTGGGAACCACTGAGAAGAATGGGGCTCCATCTTCCTTCAACTTACCCTTTAGATACTTGTAAACATTAATAAGGTCTCCCCTCAGCCTTCTCTCCTCCAGGCTACAGATCCCCATCTCTCTCAGCCTTTTCTCATCAGGGATATGCTCCAATCCTTTAATCATCTTTGCTACCCTATGCTGAACTCCTCAGTATTTCCCTTTCTCTCTTGAACTGGGGAGCCCAGAACTGGATGCAATATTCCAATTGTGGCCTCACCAGTGCAAAGTGGAAGGGGAAAATAACCTGTCTTGACTTACTGGCCACACACTTCCCTATGCAGCCCAAGATTCCATTGGCCCTCTTGGGGACAAGGGCACATTGCTGGCTCATGGATAGTTTATCATCTACCAGGACCCCCAGATCCTTCTCCTCAGAAGTGCTTCCCAGCAGATCCACCCCCAACCTATATTGGTATCTGGCATTCTTCCTCCCCAGATGCAAGACCCTACACTTGCCCTATCTGTCTAATCAACTTGTTCTTCCTGGTCAAGCGGCCTATAGTAGACACCGACTATAATGTTAACCTTACCTGTGTTCTCTTTAATGGTCACTTATAAACTGTTTGTTGGATCCTCATCCATCCCCAGACAGAGCTCCATGAACTCCAGCTACTCTGCAACATAAAAGACAACTCCCGTTCCTCATCTTCCCTTCCTGAGCTTCCTAATGAGTTTGTATCTGTCCATTACAACATTCCAGTCATGGAAGCCATCCCACCATGTTTCCATGACCCCAAAAAAAAATCACAGCCCTGCAACTGCATACATATCTCTGATGTATCACGTTTATTCCCCATACTGTGTGGGGAATAAAAGTACATTGTTGTACAGGCCCTTTAGAGAAGCACCCCAGCATGTTGAGTTGCTGATGAGGGTTTGGGGAACTTATCCATATTGAATCCTTGTAAGCATGTCCTTGCTGTTGTGCATGTGCTGGAGGTGACCTCCCTTAAGCCTCATTTTGTTGTTTCTATGATCCCTTGCTGTTACATAACCCCATGCCCTTTGATCATCTTGATATAATAAAGAAATTATTCTACAGTGAGAACAATAATTCTCTGGAATGACCTTCCCAGGGATGTAATAGAGTCCCCATCACTTAAAAGTATTCAATACACAATGGGACAGGTTGCTGAATAATATTGCTTAGGTTCCCTTTTCCATGAAAGGTTGCACCAGATGATCTTTAAAGGTCCCTTTCAGCCTAGGCTGTTCTATGATTCTATGATCCCATCTGTCAGTCTCTCACAGGATTGCTGGTTACTCTCTCTCTCCCCCATTATTCTTACTTTAATGAGGTCAGACATCCTTTTGGCAAAAATAGCTTTACTCTGCTTAGAGAGGCAGATCCCACCTCTCCCAAGTTGATACTGATCTGCAAAAAGCATTCCATGGTCACAGAATCCAAACCTCTGTTGCCAACAGCAGTTCTGCAGCCACACGTGAATGCAGCCAAGCCTCACAGTGATATATTTTTAGCAGGGGCAACCTGACTCCAAGGATGGTCTGGGGATGGCTCATAAACCAAATGAAGCTTTTCTCATTGATATTTGTGAGGTTTATTTGTCTGATTAGAATGTTTAGATTGGTTTGGACTATAATGAGGAGGGAAAGATTAAAATCACAAAGGAAAATTTTCAAAACCTGCAGGCTTTGCATCCTGAAGGGGTTAATAAGATTAGGACTAGTAGTTGATATTTCAGAAGTAGAACTAAATGCATGAAATATGCAGATTGAAACCTTAATTCATTTGCTTATCTGTCACATTTGGAACTGAGTTACATAACATTTCTTAAAATTGAAACGTTTCTAAAACCTATAAAGCAGCTTGCACTGCTGAATATATTGTTGTTTATAAACTGTCTTCAAAAAAGCAAACATATGGATGTGGCTCTTTTACAATGTCATTAGTGAACCAGCCTGTCTTTAAAAAAGAATTAGAACAATAAGAGCAACAAGAAATGCTGTCACTATTTTAAATGTTTTGACCCAAAAGCATTCGGCATGGATTTATCTGATGTATTATAGCCCAGAAAAGCACTGAATTGATCCCATTGCCTTAGAGTTCTGGTTATATTTATCCAGCGTATTTTTGACATTTTTCTTATGAGTCTACACATTCCAGGAGATTAACAGTTAAAGTGAACAAAAAATGTTGGATTACCTCTAAGTTACTGTCATTTTTTAATTTAAAAAGTTAATTGCTGTCAATAAAATGAAGTCTCTGTGTCTGTTACTGGCTGAAAAACATAACACTTACTTTTAGAAGGTCTGCTTTCATTGCAAAAATAAAGAACAAAACTGCTGATTATACAGCTGACAGTGTTTTTACGTAACTGAAAAGGTGTTAATTGAAAACATGTTAGATTGATTTAGAAACATGTGGCTTGATTACCAAGTAAAATTATGGATAATTAAGGAAGTATTTTACATCCTACTTGAAATTTAGTTTCTCTACAGTGGAATAGGAGCTCAGCTAGTGGTTGGAGTGAGGCAGTATTTCATCCTTATGTGCCCAACTACTACCAAAGTGATTTACACATGAAGTACCAAACCCTGAGTAACTCTGTGATGTCTTTATAAAATTGCACTTCACAAATATCATTTTTTTTTTACAAAATGTAGCTTAAAATTAAACAGTAAAATTGCTGTATCACCATACTTATCTAAAACAGTAGCTACCAGTCTAGGGATTTTTACCATCTGCTTCTATTAATTGGCTTTTTCTCAACTTGTTTTCTGCTTAGCTTATATCCATCAAGATTTGAAAAGACCTTTTTGCTGAACTTGAAACTCAAAGCCACTTCCTTCCTTCTTTGTTAGAGCTGTGTGTTTCAGAGGATTGCAGTATGTTTTGTGATCCAACACATGATCACAAAGAAATGCACCATGCCCTGCAGAAGATGAGATTTAAGGAAACTGAGTCCAGATCTCTGATACAGTTTTGGATAGCTGTCACCAAGATAAAGATGAAGACGATGCACATACACCTTCATACTCCTTATAAATAGAGTCATAGGCCTTTGCAGAGCCTAATATTTATCATCTGTAGTGGAAATAAATATGGGTCTGCAGTAACTAATGTTTCATATAGAGTTACGGATTGCATAAAAGCTGAGTTATGCATCTTGAATCTTGTCTGAAAACAAACTTTTTTCTATTTCAGTCACAGAGAGAACCAAGCAATGATGAGCCCTCAGCTCATCAAAATTCATTTTCTGTCTCTCTTGCTGTGGAGCCTCCACTGCCATCTGGTATGTTTTATTTTTTCCCTCTTCAGATGCGTATCCTTAAGAGCCAGATGCTTTACAGTCCTCAGTCTCTCAACGCCTTTCTCGAATAGTTCCACACCTGAGTTACATCAGCTATTCTGTCCACCGCTGGCGAGTCTTTAACTTACATAAGCTCACAGAGCCGGGCATCACAGATTGTGATCTTAGGTGAAATTACAAGTCTTTAAGCCTGGTATTATTCAAGCTAAACATGAGCCAGGTGAGTGAGGAAAAGCCAAGACTCAGGTATTTATAAAAGAGTTGATTAGACTTCATTCAATTTTTCAGAATCCATCTCTTATTAGTTCTGTATAAATGCTGGAATGATTCCTGCAGATTTTCCAAAAAGGCATTTTGGACCCTAATTGTTCTACCGAAACTATTAATGGACGTTCAGTGGTCGAAATAATTGGTAAGTAGATTGTCAATTACAATATCAAATGAACTTAAACTGATTTACCATGCAAATAGGAATTCAAAAGGCATCTAAAAGTAACTTATTTGAGGCTTAGTTTGGGCCTGTTGTCTTTCTCCCGCCTTTTCCACACACATGTTTTACAGTGGTGATAGCAGAAGCAGTTACAGTATAGATAGCAGATGTTATCTATGTGCTGGTGACACTGTGTGATAGGTTTGGCCCAGCACCTCATGAAATTGAATCACCTTTGCAAGCTGACTTTGTGGTATTTCGGAAGTGCTTGATGAGTAATAAATTACTGCTAAGTTTTGAGGAAAAGTTATAAAATTCACCTCTAATTCCAAATTAAGCGTGTTACTATCTCAGTTGCTGATAGGTAATGCATATATTAATGAATTTTTATATATTTTTTTTTTCATTTAGAACTATTCAATATCTTTAAATACTCTGTTGTTTGCTCATCTAAATTACTTTTTGCCTAGCCTGAAGTAAAGAATTTCAACATGGGCCTTTGAAATTGTATCTGAATACATTATCTCTCAGGAACAACTGTCACTGTCCTACATGTAATCACTAGAAAATTATTTCCTGCGCAAATTCAAATAAAAAACTCCAGATCTAGAAGTCACATGTTGATTCACAGAGAGAGTATGGCCACTGATTGAAATCCATTACAGCAGGTAGAAGACCTTTTATGCAAACATCCAAACATCCATTGCACGCCAAGGAGAGTTTTGCTGTCTTAAAGGTTTGTACATGGCTGAACCATTCATTCATATTTTCCTTCATATGGTGATGTGTGAAACCCTTACAAAGGTGCTTGTCTGCAAGGTTTCTGTTTTGTCCTGCTTCATTTTCAGTGCAGTACATGCACAGCTTCCTGGCCTCTGCATTAGAACTTCATACATCAGGTTGAACAATGTCAAGTTTCTAATAACTACTCCGTTTGTGCTAAAATAGTTTTAAATTTTTTGGGGGTTTTTTTTGGTTTGTTTTTTTTTTTTTTCCTGGATGTGTCAGTTAAAACTCTTCACCTTGTAGTAGATCATAATGATTGGTATTTGTTCAGGTCAAAAATATTCTTAGTTCATGTGGTGTTTTTTTTAATGAAGTAGTGAACTTAGTACGCTTATAAATTTTCTGTAGTGTAACAAAATATTCTAACTTATAGAATTTTATCAAATAAAAGCATTAATAGAAAGAAAACATGTAGTTTCTTATTCCATTCTTCTAACAGTAGGCATTTTTTTCTGAGTTCCTGTTGATTTCAATCATTCTGCTTTCACTGAGTACTTTTTTAATGATATTTGTGACATTAAAGTTCTGCCCTGAATACAGAATTTGGAAGTTATAATTACAATACCCAGGCAGAGAGTATTTCCATACTTAATATGAAATTCCTTGAGAATAACATTTTTATTAGTTCTATTGTTATTTTAAATAAATCCGTTTTCCTACAACAGTATGAACAGTATTAGTTTTAGTAATGATGCCTGTATTAGAAAAAGAAGGGAAAAATAATAAAGGGAGGGGAATCTATAAAAAAAAGAAGGATGCCAAAATATTTACTGTATGAATAGTGGAACAGGGAGTTGGAAAGACAAAGAGGGATTTACTGTCACATTTACACTCCTGATCTTGTCTGGTTGCATGACAGTTGCATCAGAAGAATGAAAACTAAAAGGAATGATGATCAAAAGCAAAACAAATCCTTCTACGTATATATCTTTACAGGAAAATTGCTATAATAATTAAATAGAAATAATAATAACCCACAAATTTCTTAGTAGAATTACTCTCTAGTAATTCCTGGTGTAGAGAATATGACAATACAGAATGTCTGCATAAGCCAGTAATGTAGTAGGAACAGATCAGTAGGTCATATGGTTGATGGAAAAGTCCTATTATATACAATTAAAAGCATATAGATCAGGCTAGATTTAGTCTGTTCCATTGGACCAGCCATATCTGCTATGTATCCAGTTCAAAGCTTTCTGAAGGAAAGTTATTTCACAAACTAAATCATCTTCCTGTGACCTTCCTAAGAAGTCTCACCCTGTCCTTTCAAATATTTCATGCAGAAGAGGGTTTTGTATCGTGGTCCCTGACAATATTGGCAGAGAAGAACGCACATCTGAAAGCTTTTTTTATTTTCCTGTCTGTTCCATTTCTGTCTACACTGTAATGTATACTGGTTAACCCATCGTTGTTCTGGATTTCAGCAACATTCCATCAGAGGCCTCAATAACCTGGGTCATACTGAAAAAAATATTTATAGGTAAGTAATATACTTACCAAAACTAGAAAATGGAGCATGAGCTCCTGAAGTTACTGATGCCCGCTGTGACCAGGGTGCACCAAGGTATTGTATATGGATGTGCCTCTTCAGAGGATGCAAAGAAGGAGACCTGGAATGACACAGGAGGGCAACATCTTTAGTTTCAAACTCTGTAGAAGATGGACATCTGCAGTACCACTCCGTAAATGCAGTTGTTGTCTTTGGTCCTCAAGGACATAATTTACACCTTCTTGATCTGTGCAATTTTCTCTCGCTTTCAATCCTTTTGTATTCAGCATCAAGTGTGTGGTTTAACAACTTCATGCTGTTGCCACTCAGTTATTCTCCTTCCTGAGAAACTTTTGGTGCATTCACACTAGGTGCAGTGGTGCTTTTTCCTGGATTCATGTTGTATCTCGCTGGATTTTCTGTGTAGAATCACAGAATCATAGAATTGTCTGTGTTGGAAGGGACCTTTGAGATCATCTACTCCAACCATCAACCTAACACTGATAAAACCCATCACTAAACCATGTCACTGAGCCCTATGTCAACCCATCTTCTGGATACCTCCAGGGATGGTGACTCAACCACTTCCCTGGGCAGCCGATTACGATGCTTAATAACACTTTCAGTGTAATTTTCCTAATATTGAATCTGAATCTCCTCTGGTGCAACTTGAGGACAGTTCTTGTCCTGTTGTCTGTGACTTGAGAGAAGAGACCAACCCCCACCTCTCTACAACCTTCTTTTGGGTAGTTGTAGAAAGCAATAAGGTCTCCCATCAATCTTTCTCCAGGATGAATAACCCTAGCTCCCTCAGCCTCTCTTCATGAGATTTATTCTCTAGACCTCTCACGAGCTTTGTTGCCCTTCTGTGGACCATCTCTAGCACGTCAATGTCTTTTTTGTGTTAAGGGGTCCAAAACTGGACACCATACTTAAGATGAGGACTCACCAGTGCTGAGTAGAGGGAGACAATCACCTCCCGAGTCCTACTCACCATGCTGCTCCCAATATAGGGCAAGATGCTTGTTGGCCTTCTTGGCCACCTGAGCATACAGCTCACGTTCAGCCGGCAGAACTGATGTATCTGGAAGAGCAGACCTTATTTCTTTCTAGAAATACCATGCCAGGAGCACATTGTTAAAATACAATAATAGGAATAATAGGGAATATAATAACAGTATTATTATGTCACCTCAATAAGAGGTGAAAGTAATAAAGACACAATAGGTAAAGGAAGGAGAAGATGGGAAAGTTGCTGCAGACTTGCAAAGATTTTAGGGCATTTAATAAACATCAGGCATGAAGGCACATGTCTCTTGTTTTCTAAAGCAGAGGTAGCACAAGAACTCAACAGTTCAAGAACTGCTTTTTAGAACAAATGTGGTAGGTATGTACAGGAGGAAGTAGAGAATTACATTGAGTTTTGGACCAACATGTGATGAATAGAGAAAGAAATGCTACTTTTCTGAAGTCTGAAAAGCTTCTTACAACGTGAGGTAGCAGCAGGATATTGGCTTCTAGCAAAAAACCAAATGCAATATCAGTAGGTAACACTAGGATATATTAAAGAAAAAGTAAAATATTTCTTGAAAAGTCAAACTTCTTGAATGTAGATCTGACTCCAAAATATCACACAGGAGCTGGTGTTTTATGTTTTATTCAAGAGGGGTTTGGGATTCCTACACATCAGCCTGTGTAAACTTTTTACTGGTCAACACTGCAGAAACAATGTTTAATGTTTAAATCAGTAATG
>VZRU01006516.1:551230-564841 GCA_013398155.1 Pedionomus torquatus | reverse complement strand
AATTTTTTTTTTTTTTTTTTTTTTTTTCTTTTTTTTTCTTTTCTTGACTAAAACTATTCTGAAATGACTCTGCAGAAAATTATCAGAGAGACCTGAAATGTAAACCCTTGGGGATTGTCTTTAGGCAGTCAGTGCACTCAGGACAACTATAAACAGTAACCCTACACCCTCAGTATTTTCTGGGCTCACCCAATCCTCAGTTTCATATATATTTTTAAGGTATCCATAGCCATAGCCTTAGTTCAAAACTCACTCTTTTGGAAATACTGAAAAGTTGTATACTACAGTTAATAAACAGGACTAATGAGGGAAGCATCCGTTGCAGGTTTGCTGTTATGGAAACCACTTTATATACCTCATTGAGCTGAATAAATTATTGTATTTGTTTCATGGTTTTCTTATGGGGGAGGGAGATTTTTTCTTTGTTTTTAGGAAAAAGGTATGAAAAGGATTCACCACCAATTATGAGGGTAATTCTGTCTATCCTTGTGGTTAGCTGCCTGGAGAGTGCTGAGGAATAACACAGGAGTGTTTCTATGAGAGAATTTGAGGCAATCCTCTAACAGCTCTGACAGAAGATTATCTGGATGCAAGTTCCTAGTCAGAATAGATTTTCTGTCTATCAAATGAGATCCAAACCAGGTCTTTCAAGAATCATTAATTCTCAGAGCATTCAGGCTTTTAGAAATAGTTCACCAAGCACTGAATAAAAAGCTTTTAATCAGACTGACCAGGATTCTACCAGCTCTGAAGCTTTTATCAGTAATTAAACTGACACATTAAGCTTGAAAGTTCCCACGAGTGATCAGGTTATGATTTTCTCCCCCCCTTTCTTTTCCTTTCCCTTTTCCCTTTTCCCTTTTCCCTTTTCCCTTTTCCCTTTTCCCTTTTCCCTTTTCCCTTTTCCCTTTTCCCTTTTCCCTTTTCCCTTTCTTTCCTTTCTTTCCTTCCCTTTTTTTTTTTTTTCCCCTCCACCTTTTTCTCTTTTATAGGTAAATACTTCAGTATGACAAGAAAATTGCTGGGCATGTCAAATTTTGTTACCTTGACTACTGCAGCCACTTACTTTATAACCTTTTGTTTCTGTTATTGCACCCCTCAACTTCATCCAGCAACTGTCACTAAAATAATTTTCCTTTGTCAGTGCTCAGATCATATAATTCCACTGTTCTGTAACTCCTTGTATTGCTGTCTTATCTTCTGAATCAGAGCTATAGGTTTTATCTCAGCTGACAAGGCTTTTTAGAAACCTGCTTACATTTCAATTTCAGATAATAATTAAGTCTCTGATTCAAGTTTACTTTTCTCTGGGTCACCTTTCCTGGACATATTATTGCAAAGTTTTCATCTCATGATGAACTCAGTCCAAAGTAGTGGGGAAAGGACACAGTGTATCTTTACTATGTGCTCTACCATCTACTTTTTTGTGAGAAGCAGAAGAATCTCTAAGAGTTGAAGTAAGACATGAGACAGAGAACCCTACTTATTTTGCTGATTCCCTCACTAACCAAAGAAGACATTTTTTTCTGGTTCAAACGAAATTTTTGATTGCAACACGGTATGTTGTTTCTTTATTTTTTTTTTTTAATTAGAGGACAATGTCTTCAGAAATTAATTTCAAAAGGATTCATCATTGTGTTGAAAATAGACATTTTACTCTTTCAGCTTTTCATTCTTACGTTTTTTTTAAAATTTTTCCCAGTTAAAATTTACAACACTCTACACAAATTTGTAAGTAGTCACTTTTTTTTTTTTTTTTTTTGAAATCACTAAAACCAAATCTGACTAGTCCATTTGGTAGTCTCAATCTGTATAAGGTTTTTGCCTGAGGATCTGACTGTGCATGCAAATCTTCCTACTAGTAAGGATACTTAACACTCCTGTGCAGCAAGGAATATTGTTCCAGCTTCTATGACTAGTGCTATTTAATCTGCACTTAAAATAAACTGTGTTTTATGGGTCCAAGTGAGCTCAACAGTTACAGACAGACAGAAACACTGTGATTAGAGGTTCATGTACCCTTCCCTCAGCTTGTGATTTCTCTGTACTGAACCAATCTTTTGGGTTTCTTATACCACACCCCAGTACCAAAATCCTTTCATGCTGCTTTGTGTTGAAGAATGACTAGATTCCCTTCAGATATAAACAAATATTTCACAAAACAATGAATTAAGATACAGGTTTAAAGACATCTCCTGAATTCCTTCTCCAAGGCTTTTTTGACCGTATCTGTCAAGGACCTTTGCTATTTGCCTTCACATGCTCTTTTAAAAAGGAAAAAAAGCCAAACAAAAATCCATCCTTTTTTTTCGTTGGAGAGATAGCAAACCATTTGACAAAATTTGCCCATGTTACAAATAGATAAGCAAAGAATCATTAGAACAATCATGGGATTAGACATTTTGGAAGCAATATCTAATCTTAGAAAGTAAATTACAAAGGAATCCAAGATGACACAGATGAATTGATTTTCATACAGTGATATCAGCATGGGAATTTAGCCAAGTGATAACATCAGAAGTCAATTTACAACTTTAAAAAATACTTTTCTTGATAGTAACACGCTTGAGGTTTAGGAGTTAAGTGAGGTGAACCAGGCAGATGAAAGAGGATTTTCTGTTACTCTTTGAAGGTTTTTTCTTTTTTTTCACTTTTTATGATGTGGAACAATTCCAGAAGAAGGTTAAAAATCAACTGAATCTGATAGCTGTTGCCTATAACACTGAAGTCATAAAACAAATTAAGGAACAAGAAAATCCTACAACATAGCAGGGAGAAGATTAGGGAGAAAATAAAAACAAACAAAAACCACAAAACAACTTTTCACATTTCTAGTCAAAAAAACTATTAACATACTAATTTAGAATTTAACTAAGGGCAAGAATTGTTTCTTCTGGACCAAGCCAGGCCAGTAAGTCACTATGCTAGATGCCTTGTTGGAAATTATTACCACCACTGGTCTGTCAGGAGCTTTGTTCATACATATACCTTGTAATATGCTTCAGGCAAGAGCAGTCAGAGAAGCTGAAGCCAACATTATGCACTGTTTAGGGAAGCCTGGCTGATTTTTGCCTGAAGCAATGAAAGACGCTTGCTGTTCTCCTGGCAATAATGAAGAACTGGAAGTGGTTGCTTATACTGGCACATCTGTGTGAACTGGAAAAGCATTTGTCCAGAGCATTGGACAGGGCTCAATTCTGTTTCTCTTGCTCTGACCAAGTAAGAGCATATTGTGCAAATATTGTCATGGATTGAGATAGTACTGTGACTTTAGACATTTTTGCTTGATAACACAAGTCACCTTTTCATAACTGCTATTCAGTGAATAATACAAGGGTGGCAGTTGTCAGAAACCCATCTTCACCTGCAACATTAAAGTCAAAATTATTAATCAGAAGGGTAAACAAAAATAGAATCTGGAAAACATTCAAATATTAAGGATGTAATAGCTTCAAAATGCACACATAAATTCTAAATTTCACTAAACACTAACAGGATATGTGTCATATGTTAAAGAGATTAGTCTGACCCTTCACAAATGAATATAGGAAGCCCTGCACTCTTCAGTGTATGGCAGGGCAAAGAATGATCTGTGTCACAGGCCTGTAAAGTGGATGCATCTAACATTTCTGGAAACATCCCTGGATTTTATGTGGAAACAATAGTCTGACATTTCTTTTCTGTTATGATTAAACCATATGAAATTCAAGGGCCATGGACATGAGGGAGACAATGAAACAGTAGACAATCAAGGGCTTGCCTAACAGTAATTTTCAGGATCACAAGGTAATTCCTGCTGGAAGAGATCTCAGGGGGGTCTCATGTCCAATTTTCTGCTCACAGCAGAGTCATCTGGGTGATCAGACTAGGTTCCTCAGTTTCATCCAATCAGTGTTTGAAAATTTCCAAGGATGGAGACTGAACAGACTCTCTGGGCTACCTGTGCCACTGCCTGACTGTCTTCATGCAGCTATAAAAAAGCCTCCTTACATCCCGTCTATCTTGCTGTATCAGGAAAGTGATTTGATAACATAATCACCCATTAAATAAAGCCACAATAATTATGTTTTGGATGGTAAGATGCATTTGGAATTGAGATGTTTATTTCCAAGTCTTTGTTTCTAGGAAAGGGGGAAGATTGAATGGATCAGAGACAAAATATGCATTAGTTCGCAAGTTGATATACATCAACAAATCTTTCTTAAAACAGTATGTATATGGTGTATAACATTGAATTTCAACATTGTATTCTGATCTTTTATCGGACACAGGAGGATCAAGGTGTGAGGACAAGAAAACATGTTGATCTGGTAGGTGGACAAGTGAATTGCATTCCTCTCCTAGTTTCTAATTTTAAATAACTGAAAGAGAGCTCAGAGAATTACAGTTGCTGATTTTTAGATATTCTGTCCCTCAAAGAATAGATGTAAAAATGTATACACTAAGAAAGGAATACAAGCTTACTAAATTCCCAGCCTCTACTCTGCTTTCATAAGACCGCACCTGGACTACTATGTCCCACTCTGGAGTCCTCAACAGAGAAAGGACATGGAACTGTTGGAATGGGTCCAAAGGAGGGCTACAAAGATGAATAGAGGGATGAAGAACCTCGCCTATGAGGACAGGCTGAGGGGGCTGGGGCTGTTCAGCCTGGAACAGAGAAGGCTCCAGGGAGACCTAGCAGCCTTCCAGTATCTGAAGGCAGCCTACAGGAGAGCAGGAGAAGGACTCTTTGTCAGGAAGCGTAGTAATAGGACAAGGGATAACAGTTTTAAACTGGAAGAGGGGAGATTTAGATTGGATATTAGGAAGAAATTCTTTCCTGTGAGGGTGGTGAGCACTGGAACAGGTTGCTCAGAGAAGCTGGGGATGCGTCATCCCTGAAGGTGTTTGAGGCCAGGCTTGATGGGGCTTTGAGCAACCTGGTCTAGTGGGAGGTGTCCCTGCCCATGGCAGGGGGGTTGGAACTCGATGATCTTTGAGATCCCTTCCAACTCTATTCTACGAATCTATGATTCTATGATTCTAAATACCATGCTTTCTAATTTCTTCATGTTCAGTCTGCTGTAAAGACAGTGAAAAGGATTCTTTAAACGTATGCTTTTAATAGTAGAATGTGTTGTGGCATGTGAAGTGCATTTCAGCAACACATGAAACTAAAGCTGCAATAGATTAGATTGTACCCCCAAATCAAATACTACTAACCTAATTAACAATTTAAATTAAGAACCGCCAAATATTCATCAAGAAGATTTTCTTTTTCATTAATCTCTTTAATCACGTAATCCTTAGAGTACCAACCAAGTTGCTTGGTCACATCAAATATTATGAGGATAATTAAAGAGAGAACTGAAATTCTTTTTAGTATCCACTCATTCCGAAGTGATAAAACCTAGTAGTACAAGTGTTTCACAGTAAAGGGTTTCTGAATTTCCTACTAAATCTTATGGGCCACAAACTGGATGTGTCCAATATTCAATTTCCTCCAATATTTGGCAGAGGCATTAGGACCTCCCAGCCAATAGATGTGGGGTTTGCCTGAGCAATAGACTATACATTCTCTCTAATAGCTAAGGAAAGGCTTACTGCCTGAGAAAGATGCAATCTCTTTCCTACTGTCTTGTTATTTGTTGTTCTTATATATGATATATATATTCAGACTTAAATATATTCAGTCTTTTCTTTTTATTCTCAATCCCAGTGATCATATGTGTGTTTCCAGGTTCCATAGGCTGCATGAGGAAGGTTTCTTTAGTTGCCTTCTAAGATCTAGATTTTTTTTTAAAATATTTTCATCTATGCACTCAAGAAAACCAATACACATATAAAACTAATGAGACAAATAAGAAGCCAGTGAGAGAAAATAAAATCCCATAATGACTCACTTTTGTCCTAGTATCTGGACATCAGTGAAAACATGAAAAATTTCCTGCTTTATTGTGTCAGCTCTGTTTCCAAACATAAGATTTATTGACTCACCCATTTAAATGAGGGCATCCTTGTCATATGCCATACTGGTTACATTGGATTAAATAAATAGAATTTCAGACACTTGGACATTTTGATCCAGGCCTTACATCAGATCAACATCTTCAGGATCACAGCTTCATCATTTTAGATACACATGAATCCCTTGGAAACCAAAATTGCATGTATTTCATCATTTTTAATTGTACAGATGGAGCTTGTCCTGTATGTCTAAATGCAAGTGTTTCCACGTGTTTTAAGTTTAAAAAAAAAAAAAAAAAAAAAAAGAACCCAGGACCTTAGTTTGGTCTAAGTGTTCTGAATAGACCCTCAAAAGCAATATAATGAGTTTTACTGTTGTAGTCTCTCTAAATCACAGAAGGACAAATTATTAGACAGAGCTCTGCATAATGTATGGCAGAAACTCATTTCTGGGAAGTCAGTTAAATAAATACATATCTTTTGAAGGAATTTCTTCTCATACTAGATGTACCTAGCAGATGCAGAGCATGTTTTACAGTGTGTGTCTCAGTGACTGGCCTTGAGTGGGTGATGACTGTGTTTCAATTCAACATTTTTGCAACTTGTTTTGGAAATGTGATTTGAAGGCAACTTACTTTTAAGCCTTTACTTGAATAACCCTGGCCTGGAATATTCTTCTGGATACCTCAAAATCAAATAATGGTCATTATCAAGATCTTTAACATATATACATATATATCTATATGCTCCTCGAGTATTTCCTTTTCTCTTTGCCTTTTCTCTCTTGTTTATAGCTGTGGCAGGCAAAGGATGGCAATGTTCTTCTGACTGCTGTATATCTGTCCCTGGCCAAGGGACTACTGTATAAGTAATCAATTATATTTTAATCTAAATAAAAAGAAACAATCTTTGCAGTAGGCAGCCATCTTTGTGGCCCTCCTCTGGGCCTGTTCCAACAGTTCTATGTCCTTTCTAAGTTGAGGACTCCAGAGCTGGACACCGTACTCCAGGTGGGGTCTCACACATGCAGAGTAGAGGGGGAGAATATCTTCCCACAACCTGCTGGTCACACTTCTTTTGATGCAGCCCAGGATATGGTTCATTTTCTGGGCTGCCAGCGCACACTGCAGCAATAGGCCTGCATATCATTTTCTCCTATCTCTTTCACTTCATAGCAGCAATGCTTCATACACAACAATCCTATTAATCACAATTAATCACAATATTCATATTAAGAATATGTAAACCTTAGGTATCATGTTTAGCAGCCTCCAAGATCTTCAGTACTGTCACATTGAAATAGCTAGTAGTATAGTAATATACTAATGTAAATATAATTTGCATTTTATGATCAAGTATTAAATGAAAGAAATATTTGTATTTTCCACAGTTGTGGCTTCATTTTTCATTCTGACAAGGAATTTCTCTTCTAGTTACCTTGTATGTAAATTATAATAAATTTTGTACTTAAATGTCTAAAAATATATCCAGTTAGGACATGAGAATGAGTGTTATAAGAAATGCTTAAATTCATAACACAATTTAAAAATTCATTACATTTCATAAAAGCTTTGGGTTGGGTACTTTCATGCATACAAATGTATCTTCCATTTTTAAATGGAACAAGGTAGATGTGAAATAACTAAGCTTTGTGCTTAATATTGTTTCTTTCATGTGTATAAGCCTAGATCTTCTATCCTGGATCATCTAATAATTTCTATGTGTTAGCTTCCTCTGGGCCACTACAGAGGGTAAAACTGTTTATCAATTTTTCCCAGATAACTGAGAACTTGAAATGTCCTTTGACTCATTTTCTAACCTCTGTATATGATCAGACTGTTTTTATCTGTGGCTGCAATACAGTTTCATGTTCATGAATGTTTTGAAGATCTACTTGATAATCTAGAAAAAAAAGCCCACTTTTTTTAAATTGTAGATGGAAATGTGTATGTATATAATCAAACATGCATACATATATATATATACACGTACATATATGTGTATTTTGTAACCAGATCTTTACTATGCACCCAAATCAGAACTACCAGTTATCTGAGTTTCATTCTCCTTTTACTTCTCCATTGACCATAGATCAAAGAAATTAGAAATAGAGAAGATCTAGCAGTTCACGCGCTTCAAACCCTGGGGACAAACACAGGATTGTTGCCTACACTGAATCTTGTGTGCTGCCTATTCACACTATAAATGTCTCAAGTGACAGAGTTTGAACGTTTCCCTTGTGAATTTCTTACATAATTTGAAATCTATCACCAACAAGGAGTTTCCCTCTGGCAAAATATTATTTTTCCTCTCTTTAATATCAGCCATTATTCCTTGTAATAATGCATTGTTCTCTCCCAGATCATTCTTATTATCTCTATCTATTGATATCCTTCAAAAAAATGTACTTTCTACTAAGCAGGCTATACTATTTCACTTTTAAAATTTCCAATTCCTACAAGTTCTTTTTCTATTTATCGCTTTTTAATGTAAACTTTGTTCACATGAGCATGAGTGAAGAATTATACCAATTGAAGAAAATGGAGAAATTATACAATTCAATACAACTGTAAGTTTGGATATATTTTTCTTGCAATCCTTGCTCCAAGTTTAACATGTGTCCTTATATAGTCCAGTGAATAAATCATGTGAATTAGGTAATGTAGGTACTAGAACCCGCACAAAAAATTATTCTGTAACTCACTGTATCAGTCTTCTCATTCTGTTCATTATGTCTGTGATGTTGACATCTATTTACAATGTAATATCTTCCTAAAGAATGTTTTAATCTCTTCTCAGTGTTCAGTTCCCTCTGAAAAAAGCATGATCATAATTTTAAAATCTCCATTGGTCAAAAATATGGCTTTATAGATTTATCTGTGCATTTTTTTCTAATTTTAGATAATTCTGACTTTGTTTAGGGAATTGACATCATCAAAAATCTGTGATATTGTTCTTTGATGGTCATTTCTGAAAATACAACCAAACATTAATTTTATTCTTTTACCAGAGCCTGAAGTGACATAAGGCAAACATCAGTTTTTCACCATGTTTTGAGAATGAGTGCGCCATAGGGGACTCCAAACTTCCCAAGATATATAGGAGAAAAAAATGATTTTTCATCATAACCATGGGAGGGAGGTTGGCTAAGTAAGCTAAAATGACAATACTGGAACATCATTGTGCTGCTTTTGCTGTTTCTGCCCCTTTCCCTTGTCTGCCATAGTGACAGCTGCATAAACCCAGCTCCTGCCTCATTAGCAGCAGCCTCTGAAACCCTGGTTTTTCAGGACTCTGGCATAAATAAACTAGGCAGCAGGCTCGTGGCTGTTCTCCTACCCTTGGTTGTGTGCTGTTTTCCACATCTGCTTACTTTTCTTGTGCCAACAGAGACCTCTGGATATTTTTCATGTTTCAGCCTCCTGCCCACATATTTAGCAATTTCTGAATTTTTCCTAACTTTTCTGTAAGGGTTGTCACTTGTAGCACCCTACAGTGCTTATCAAACTTCCTGAATTCATCAATATTCATCAAGTCTCCAGGTGAACACAGCTCTTTCCCAGTCTCAGCGTCCATTTTCTCTCTATCTGTGCACTGCTTTTATTTGTGTTTTCATCTCTGTGGGACAGTCTCCTCCTGCCCTGTCCCTTCTTTAATAATTCTATACCCTGATAAATGACTTTATTAATACTCTCAGGATGGAAGCATACCAAACTATGCAATCAACACATGCTTCCAAACAAATAGGCAGAGATTCCTTCTTGTTATTTTACTACAAATGGATGGTCCCTTTGTATGAGAGTTGTGTTGTACTGTTCTTTCCTTCTTTATAAGCATCTCTATAACCTTGTGTTCTGAACTGGCAAGTCACAATTCTGAGAGAAGAATTAACTAAGTGAACGCAGATGAAAAGGATTAATAACTTAAAATAAAGAAAACCTCACTTTAAGCCAGGAAGTTTTGTGGTGACATCCTTTACCCAGGGCCTGGGAAGAGAGCAGACATCCCACCGAAGAGGGTCCACCCAGCATATTGGGCCCTCTGTCCCCCCTCAGAAAGGAGTCAGCAACAACTATAACTCTTCTTTTTTTTTCCCTCGTGGGTGTATCAGTCATCCAGGGTGTATGCTTTTTTGACTGAGGAGGCATCTGTGATATAGTTCCTATCATCTGCTTCCTCACTCAACTGGCCTTCCTCAATCAGTATCTGTTCTTCACTGGTACCAGATGGGGTGAGGTGGGCAAGGAGTGAGTTTGTCTGCTACAAGGAGGGGCTGGTGGGGAATGTCAAACTCAAGGGTAGCCTTCACTGCAGTGATCACAAAATTATAGAATTCAAGATTCTTAGGGCAGTGAGGAGAGTATGCAGCACGCTCAAAACTGTGGATTACAGGAGAGCAGACTTTGGACTCTTGAGTGGACTAATTGGCAAGGTACCATGGGAAAAAGTACTGGAGGGGTGTGGGGCCCAAGAAAGATGGTTAGTATTCAAGGATCACTTCCTCCAAACTCAGAAGTACATCACAACAAAGAGGAAGTCAGACAAAATAGCTGGGAAGCCCGCATCAATGAAAAAGGAGCTCTTGGATAAGCTCAAAAGCAAGAAGGCGGCCTATAGAGGGTGGAAGAAAGGATATGATATGGTAGACTGGTCAAAATATAGAGAAACTGTTTGAGTGGCCAGGTAGACTGGTAAAAATATAGAGAAACTGTTTGAGTGGCCAGGAACCAGATCAGGCACATTAAAGCCCATACAGAATTAAATCTGGCCAGGGACATAAAGGACAACAAGAAAAACTTCTACAGATATGTCAGGAATAAGGGCAAGACTATGGGCCCCCCTCTGGAAGGAAACAGGAGACCTGGTCACTGAAGATATAGAAAAGGCTGAATTATGGAACGACTTTTTCACCTCAGTCTTCACTGACAAGAGCTCTAGCCAAACCTCTCAAGTCATGTAAGACAAACAATGGCTATGAGAATGAAGAACTGCCCACTGTAGGAGAAGATCAGGTTCAAGACCGTCTAAGAAACCTGAAAGTGTATAAGACTACAGGACCTGATGAAATCCATCCATGGGAGGAGCTGGCAGATGAAGTCGCTAAGCCACTGTCATATTTGAGAAGTCATGGCAATCTGATGAAGCTCCCAGTGACTGGAAAAGGAGAAACATAACCCTGATATATAAGGAAGAAGAAAGGAAGACCCAGGGAACCAAAGGCTGGGTAGCCTCACCTCTGTGCCTGGCAAGATCATGGAGCAGATCCTCCTGGAATCTCTCCTAAGGCATGTAGAAAATAAGAAGGTGACTTGTGACAGCCAGTGTGGCTTCAAGGGCAAGTCATACCTGACAAATTTGGTGGCCTTTTACGACATTGCCACAGCCTTGGTAGACAAGGGCAGAGCAACAGACATCATCTACGTGGACTTAAGCAAAACTTTCAACACTGTCCCACATGACATCCTGGTCTCAAAATTGGAAAGTCATGGATCTGATGGATGGACCCCTTGGTGGATCACGAACTGGCTTGGTCACCACTCAAAGGATTGTGGTCAATGGCTCAATGTCTAAGTGTTGGACAGTGATGACTGTTGTTCCTCAGGGGTCGTAACTGGGACCAGTGCTGTTTAACTGTCAACACTGGAGGGAAGGGATGCCATCCAGAGGGACCTGGGCAGGCTTGAGAAGTGGGCTAAAGCATATGGCATGAAGTTCAACCAAGTGCAAGGTCCTGCACCTGGGATGTGGCAATCCCAGGTCCAAATACAGGTTGGGCAGAAAATGGCTGGAGAGCAGCCCTGAGGAGAAGGACTTGGGAGTGCTCATGGATGAGAAGCTCAACATGTGCCAGCAGTGCACGCTGGCAGCCCAAAAAGCTTACTGAATCCCAGGCTGCATCAAAAGAAGCATGGCAAGCAGGTCATGGGAGGTGTTTCTACCCCTCTGCTCTGCTCTTGTGAGACCCCACCTGGAGTACTGTGTCCAGCTCTGGAGTCTTCAGCACAGAAAGAACATATAACTGTTGGAATGGTTCCAGTGTAGGACCATGAAGATTATCAGAGTGCTGGAGCACCTCTCCTATGAGGACAGGCTGAGACAGATGGGGCTGTTCAGCCTGGAGAAGAGAAGGCTCCAGGGAGACCTTCTAGCAGCCTTCCTGTATCTGAAGGGATCCTCCAGGAGAGCAGGAGAGGGACTCTTTGTCAGGAAGTGTAGTGATAGGACAAGGGGTAATAGGGAGGTAAATTGAAAGAGGGGAGATATAGATTAGATACTAGAAAGAAATTAAGAAAATCTTTCCTGTGAGGGTGATGAGGCACTGGAACACGTTGCCCAGGGAATTTGTGGGTTTCCCATCCCTGGGACTGTTCAAGGCCAGGCCTGAATGGGGCTTTGAACAACTTGGTCTATTGGAAGATGTCCCTGCCCATGGCACTGGGTTGGAACTTGATGATCTTTAAGGTCCCTTCAAACTCTAACCATTCTATAATTCTATGATTCTACCTTT
Source organism: Pedionomus torquatus (assembly GCA_013398155.1). Lineage (NCBI taxonomy): Eukaryota > Metazoa > Chordata > Aves > Charadriiformes > Pedionomidae > Pedionomus > Pedionomus torquatus. Next base: position 552,384 of record VZRU01006516.1, on the reverse strand, counting down.
TTTTTTTTATTATTTTTTTTTATTTTATTGTATTTACTGTTTATCCTTCTTGCTTTATCTAAGAAGAGAAATCAGTTGAAAAAGAAACATTACTTGAGAAGTGGAATCTTTGGGCTATGAGTATCTCTGAAACTTTTTTGTTTCCCCTAATTCAGCACTTTGGGCCAAGTGATGTGGATGGTTTTTTGTGTGTGGCTGAGAGGAAATATATATATCAGGAGTTTGTAGAAAGGCTGTTATTAGCAAGTGCTAATAAGATGGCTTTTGCAATCATTGCTCCAGAAGTATTATGAGAGGATGTAAAAACAGGATGATACACCCTGATCTGTACATGCTCTGCTGCTTTACCTGTCATCTACATCTTCAAAACAAGTGAAGACATATCTGAGAGGGTCTGAGTCTTTTACAGTCTCCCAAAAACGTTACAGGCCTGAAGCTTGTCATCCTTTGAAGTACTTCAGAAAATATTTACTATATTAGAATACTGTAATAGAAAAGTTTTAAAAAATAAATTCAAATCTTGGTTCTCTCTCCTAGGGCAAGTAGTAAAGGCAAACTTCCCAGAGTTAACCTATTTTAATTTCTGTTAAAAGTTAAGCTTTAAATAATTTTTTTTAGTTACTGAACAAAAGCTACTAATAGCTGTTCACTGTTTGTAAGTTTAAATTACTACTGGTTATGGTGATAGNATTGCCACAGCCTTGGTAGACAAGGGCAGAGCAACAGACATCATCTACGTGGACTTAAGCAAAACTTTCAACACTGTCCCACATGACATCCTGGTCTCAAAATTGGAAAGTCATGGATCTGATGGATGGACCCCTTGGTGGATCACGAACTGGCTTGGTCACCACTCAAAGGATTGTGGTCAATGGCTCAATGTCTAAGTGTTGGACAGTGATGACTGTTGTTCCTCAGGGGTCGTAACTGGGACCAGTGCTGTTTAACTGTCAACACTGGAGGGAAGGGATGCCATCCAGAGGGACCTGGGCAGGCTTGAGAAGTGGGCTAAAGCATATGGCATGAAGTTCAACCAAGTGCAAGGTCCTGCACCTGGGATGTGGCAATCCCAGGTCCAAATACAGGTTGGGCAGAAAATGGCTGGAGAGCAGCCCTGAGGAGAAGGACTTGGGAGTGCTCATGGATGAGAAGCT
>VZRU01006516.1:530392-541457 GCA_013398155.1 Pedionomus torquatus | reverse complement strand
GGTTGGCTTTCTGGGCTGCCAGCATGCACTGCTGGCTCATGTTGAGCTTCTCATCCATGAGCACTCCCAAACCCCTCTCCTTAGGGCTGCTCTCCAGCCCTTCTCTGACTAACCTGTATTTGTGCCTGGGATTGCTACGTCCCAGGTGCAGGACCCTGCGCTTGGCTTGGTTGAACTTCATGCGATTTGCACTAGCCCACCTTTCAAGCCTGTCCAGGTCCCTCTGGATGGCATCCCTTCCCTTCAAGCTTGGTGTCATCAGCAAACTTGCTGAGGGTGCAAATATGTGTTGAACACTTCCAATAACTTCTTGTTCTTCAACATGTTTGGAGGTGACATTCAGAGTATTTCATGTTGTTACCTGAAACAGCAGGAAGACAATAAGATCTAGAGGACTTCTCCAACTCTCATATCACCTCCTCACCATCCCCTGCCCAGTGACTGGCTGGGACATTAAACCACATGCACCAAACCAAACCTTCTGCATTGAAAGGAACATGGTTCACGTAGCTCGTTGCATTGTAAGTCAAGAATAGTGATATGAAGGAAGCTGTCCCAGTCACTGAAAATCTGAATTGCGTTGAATAGGTACTATTTCTCTTTCTTTTGATCTACAAAGTGTAGCACAACTGTGTGCTTCAATACAGTACCTAAATTCTGTGGGATTAAGGTTGGCTGTTACTATCTCCTATCAGACTGACAATTAACATCACATTTCACCTTGTTTTCTCCAGCTCTTAGTTATTTGTTGACATAGATTTAGATTTAGATTAGGTTTAGTCTTATTAAGAACTTGTCATGGCTTCAAGCCTTACTGCAATAAAAATAGTCTTTAGTAACTAAGCAATGGTAACATACACAGCAAATCTTTAATCTTTAAATAAAATGCTATTTAACTAGTAAATAATGGCATGGCTTTTTAACTCTGTATCTTTTTCCTCATGTGACGCCCTGTGGAATAAGTTAAACCAATATCTAAGATTGTGTCAATATAATCCTATTTCAATAATAAACACAAAAGGCAACTTTCATGAAGCCTAAGTAGTCCTTAGAGTACAGCACATAGTACTGGAAGCATGACAAACATCATTATTGCTAGTTGAAAAAAAATATCTTTATGACCAAAGAACCTGATGCAGCAGCTATTACCTTTGCCAGACTATAGCTGATTTTACCCAAACTCAAAGCAAGACTTTGGAACTTGGGTCAGATACATAGGAAATAAATAATGATGGAAAAACTATTGACAGCTGTGAACATTTAGGTTTCAATTACACTCGTAAAAAGAAAAAAATAAGCCAGCATTGCATTTGATGTTATAAAAGATAAATGACAGCTTGAAGATTGGCACAGTGGCTACTGCAGCTGGAAACTGATGGCAAGAAGACAACTAATAAAAAAATAATGCCAAATTATGGATTAAGGTGTTTCTGCCTTTCTCTATAAGCTTTAATGATAAAAGAGATACAATTTTCTGAAGCTTGTTTACTGTTGAAGCAACTATTTATTCTGGTGAGTCAGCAACAAATTAACATTTACCCGACTCACGTGCAGAGTGGGATTATCTGGTGTCCCTCTGTACTCTATGTTCCCCTTTAGAAACACAACTTAAAAAGGCTCCAGCTTCTCTGGACGGTGGCCCCTGAGGAGGGGAGTGGCAAAATCCTCCCCACTAAAACTCTGAGTGGCAGTAAAGCCACTTCTCAGCTTTGCTGCATTTCAGTTCTTTCTGTGAGGAATTTACTAACACTGCAGGATTTGGCTGCAGTGCTTGCCTTTGCTGTGCAGTACTCCCACTGAAGCCACTCTGAGTTTGTCCTACAATACCATGAAGGATTGTTTCTTAATTCAAAACACAGAGTTACATTTGCTTTTGAGTTACCACACTACTCATCCCAGCTATTCAAGAACATTCCGACGCTTCCATGGAAAGACTATGGTGGGAGCAGAGTGGCACTGCTGAAGTGTTTATGGCAGATGAGGAGCTGGGGTATTTGCAGATCTGCACTTTCATGGGTCTGGACTGTGATCAGATATGATCAGATACCATGCCTTAGACTTTTTAAACATCACTGAGAAGAATGTAAATGTGAGTCTGACCCTGCCCAGAACAGACCCAGAGGGATACGTCTCAAATGGCAAAATATATTTGGACTTCACATCACACATTCTGAGTTTCTTACTAATCTATTTAAGCATAATAATACAGTATTATCTGGCCATGCTCCAGTAACATTGGTAATAGCAATAGGTGAAGATTTCCCTAGCCTCCCCCAAGCCAGAGACTCATATCCTTATTGATGCAGAATGAAAAGTTTATAAAACCTCTGGGAGAAAAAAAAAATGTCTTGTTTTATCCAAATGAATCTTCCATCTGAATGAACATACGGTACACTTTTAAAACAATAATTAGCCTACCATCAAGCAAGAAGAAAAGAACAGGCTCAGAGTACTAGTGCTTTAAGAAAAAGGAACAACACATCTTGGAACTGACTTTGCAGGTCTCCAAAATATTAAATCTAATTAGCTGGTGAGAATTTGAGCTTATTATATTATTAAACCTTGAAGCTGAAAATTAATTATCGCTATCAAGATTAATTTGAATCTAGGGGAAAAAGAAGGTGAGCTATAATCTAAAAAATTCAAATAAATGCTCTCTTCTTCATATACTTTTGTAAATTTCCATGAAGGACTTCTTACCTTCATTACTTGTGCAGGTCAAATACACTGGTAACTGTTCAAACATGAGGTTTTTTGGGAAAAATAACTGCATTGGTATGTGTGATACGATCTCATTATAAAGAGAACATGTTGTACAGTCACAGAAGTAAACTGAGGCACTAAAATGTTAATTTAATTTCCTGCCCTTACAAATCCAATCCAAGGTGGCAGAAGAAATCTACCTAGCTTTCATCACTACATATACAGATTTCAAGGAAGCTGAACCTAGAGACTGTGCTTCTGCCACTGGAAGGCAGGAGGCCAAATTCTTCCAGGACTTGTATTTTTACTGTGGTTGCTAGCTTTGGTACACAATTTACAAGCTTTGCCCTATGCTCCTTTTACATTTGTCTCCCTCTTTCACCTATTAACATGGGTTAACTAATCTACTTTTTCATATAAATTCCTTTTGAAGACACAGAGTATTTACAGAAGTATAAAGACTCATATAAAATTGTGGCAAAGTTTAGCCCTTGTATTCTGTTTTTCTAATCTGCACACAACAGCTAGAAAAGTTATAGGAGTATTTTTGGCTTTTTAAATAAAAACAAACAAACAAACAAACAAAAACCTGAACCAAAGTCATAGCCATACAGTCATTTTTGTAGGGGCTGGGAAGCCAGGGTGCCTCATTTCTCTTCAACTGCTCTATTCACCACTCTGCCTCAAAGGAACAACAAACCATCCCAGATATTCCTTTTATATTCTTTTTTCTAAAATGTCCACTAAAAATATTTTAATTTTATGACATTTAAATTATTCCTAATTTTTACAGTCCTTCCATTGGAAAGACAAGATTTAGACTTGGGATCCTCTCATTCTTCTTATTTTTATTATCCTTATTACCTTTGGGGTAGGAAAGAAATACAATCATTTTCCATGAGTGATACCTTTAGTTTTCAGAATATTTAAGACAGCATGTGCTAAGGCTAGATGGAAGAAAAGATCTTGGGAGTACAAAACCAACAACTTATGGCCATGCACATTGATTATGATCCACACTCAAAGCCGCTTCTGTAATAAGTATTTGTATATCTGAGTCTAGGAGAACACAGTCTTTGCATATCTTAAGGTATCTACATGAGACAAAAAGAACAGAAAGTCTACATATTTGATCTTTTATAGTGGATAAGCCCTTACTGATCTCACTTAAAAGAAGGGGGGAAAAAGTCTAAACTTAGCTTGGAAAATGAAACAGTCCTGGTCATGGACTGTTTATTATTCATCAAATCTTTAAGATCTTGTCTAGGCTGCACTGTTCATTAGAGATTACAGGGCTACTGAGCATAATGGTAAATATTCCATGAAAAAATCTGTTATTTCTAGGTTAACATTATGTTTCATTAGGTCATAGAGGGAATAGAGTATCAAGAAACATGGCAATTTAATAAGTGGATGAAAGGATGGATAGGCTGTGTCAGCAAAAGATTTTCATACATTTCCACCCAAACACAGACACAGGAATAACAGAGACATGCCCCTATTAGCACTCCAGTGAGTTGGTACAGTTAAGCCAAGGGAACTGCCAGACTTCCTCAGGCTTGGACTCTCTCCAACCAGTCTCCCTGTTGGGCTCTTGGGTGATAAGAGAACACTCCCCGTCATCTTCCTTTAGGCAATATACACAAGGCATCCACTGAGAAAGGTTGAGAGAAGAAATCTCTGCATGTTTCACAGCTGAGACTGTTACCCCCTTGCAGAGCACTGATCCCAGGCAGCTTACTGGTATCAGTCCTCCAGCACTGGTGCCTTGCTTCTCCCTACACTCCCCACACTCTCTACACTCTCTACAAGGATGATGACCTTCCTTCCAGGTCACATAGTATAATTTAGTTGGGGGAAACATACCTGTATTTCTTGAGAGCTTCAGGGAGATTGGATTGAACACTTTTTTTTTCCCCTCTTTTTGTTGCCCTTGTATAAGGCAACAAAGAAAACCAAGTAATGGACAAGGAAAAAGACAGCAGTTACTAAGCATGTGGTTTTCTGTCATAGGTCATTGTTCATTCATGGATCTGATGCCAGGTCTTCATTCTACTATTCTTCCTCTATCACCATACTTGCTGGAATTTCTCATAGAGAGGTAAAGACCATGGGAAAAAGAGTGTCAGTCAAACCCATTCACTGTGTTCCTTCAGAGAGGTTTTTATCTCATTTGCACTCAATTCTGGGTTAGCATGGACCAAGAACTTTAATGCCAAATGAATTGTTTTTTTCTGAACAGACATTTTTTCACGTTAACAGATTTGTACTGTGTGAACTACAGACTTCTGTGGTGCAAGCTGTTAACATACCTGCAGGATGCTGAAAGGGAGACCCCACATTGCTAATTCACATTAGTTGGCAAGGCAGAAATAGACAACTAGCATGATAGGCACAATAAATTTTAGTTCCCTGATGCACTGCAATACAAGATGAAGGGTGGACAATTCCATATTCTCTGCAAGAGTGGTATACCCAGATAATAGAAATTGAAGTCAAAATCAAGCTTACAGACCAAAGTATCTATTGCAGAATCTCTCTCTTGAGCATTGATTCCACCCTAACAAAATTCAAGGATATAACAAAGTGCTTAAATTAGGAATGCAATCCTGTAAGACTACTTTATATTAAGAGAAAAATCCCGCTGGAAGTTTGTATACATAAGTTTTAATGGCTTTGAGCAGCAGAGGAAGCATAAAGTGACAACACTCTTCATTTAGGTATTTCTTTTAAGAACATAAATTTGGGTGGGATGAATTTGGGACTGAGTTTGCAGCTTATCTTGGTAGAAGTTTCAGTTGTTCTTTATGTTTTGTTTTCTTTTTCTTACTAAGATAGAAAAAGATTTCTATGAAACTGTGTATTCAGTATGGGGGAATATTTTGGCTTTCAATATTTAAAATGTGGTTCTGGATGGAAAACAATAGTAATGTTAAAAATCATACACAAGCTGTAGATATGTTAACTTGCTCATAATAGTTAATTCTACAACACAATGATTTATCAAATAGCTCTTCACTAAGGGACCATCCTGCCAGAAGGCATAATTAAGAAGATAGGAAATCTTATTACAAACTCAGTCTCAAACTTTCATAAAATCAGAATTTACAGGCTGGTAAGACATGACAAGTACAGTGTAAAAATGAACCGTGTCATCTTTTCAGTGTTTCCCCTCCTATGAAATCCTATAGTTGATTGATTGAGCTTTGTTTTTTTTTTTTTTTTTTTAATTGACACAAATTAATTCTACTTGCCCATACACAAAACTGAAAAATGCAAGACTGAGATGGTATTATTCTAAATCCACTAGCAGTGGCTGTAAGTGTAAATAGGTTGAAACTCCATTACTTTAGCTTCCTTCTGATGTTTTGGAATTTGGTAAATTTTTTATAGACTGCTATAACACCTGAATCATATACCATCTTAAAATAATCATTCTTAAGCTGTACCAGTGTCCCCGTTTTTTAATATCAAGCATCAGATTTTCCACTGCCAAAAGTGGATTGACAGGATAATATGGGAGATGCAGAAATCTGTGTACAAATAGTATATCAAAAGAGTGCTCATTTACTTGGCACATTTCCATACTGCCAGAGAAATTTTTCATTTGAACTGTTTGAGACTTCAGATCATGGAACAAGTGTCATTGAAAATACCTATGACAAATACCTATTGACAGTACTCTGAAGCACATTCAAGCATGTATTTGTGCAGGAAAAAAAAAGAAATGCATGAAAGATAATGTATCAGAAAATTCAACAGTGTTTTACACCATCTCTTTGTGCTTAGTAGGACCATCCTCTGATATTACTATTACAGCACTATTTTTCTCCACTGTTTGCACATTGGGGTCTATGGCTAAAACATGCCTGTGAAGTAGCTTCTGATCATCAACTATGTTGCTGGTAACATGGTGTGCATGCTGTCAGCCTGCGCAGTGAAGGAGCAGGTAGTGGTGATGTTATTTGTTTGGAAATAAGCTCTGCCGCTTTCTTCAGATTTTGACTTCAAAACTGAGGTGTAAATGTTAGGCATATTTGTTTTAAAAGTTTGGCCTTCTGTTTTTCATTCCCATACACATATGTATCTGCATTTTGAGCAAGCACTATGAATAGTCACAATATCCCAAGGGACCACAGGTATATTTTTCCTCACAGTGTCTTATGCAGACTTCCTCTTTTGATTGCATGACAGTGACTGAAGAAAAAGTAATTTCTGACACTTCCATAAAAGTTTCAGTATATTTCTCTCAGAGCCAATTATCTGTGCTTCTTGTGACTAAGGCAGGTTTTCTACATTCAGCTCTTCTTCTGGGATCTCACTTTCCTTTGTCAAATTGCTCTATGTGCTCAAAAGTTACTCAACAGAAACATTAATGCTTCTAAGAACTGGCATTTTAAATAAACATAGTTCCCATTTTAGGCATGTAAGGAAGGACAAGTTTCTTATTTTAGTTTAGTTGACTTTATATTTTATTTTACTGTGCAGTGGAATTGTACAGAAATACAAAATCATGCTAAGAAAGTAGAAAGACCAGTGAACTATCCTGAACAAAGAGATGTGCAGTTAAACTGAGTCAGAAAATATGTTCCTCCCAAGGGAAAAACATAGAGTTATTGGAGAAAAAGTTTAATATCTAGATAATCAAAGACCTTTGTAGGGCCTTGGAGTTTTGGAGGAATGGATGCTTCCTTGTCTTTTTCCGTGTGTAGAACAGGTTTGAAAATCACTCTTTACTGTTCATTGTGAGTTGTATTCTCCCCTTTGGAAAGGTGAAGGAGTGCATCTGGAGGCAGAACAGCCCCAGTGATTAGATGAGGTGGGAGTCTAATGAGGGAATGTCAGACACAAAAGTGCAGGAGAACAATGCCCTAGAGTTATAAAATGTTCCAGGTGTATTGTTCTTTTGGTTTTGAGATGATTTTAGAAGTTTGGAGTGGGATTAATGTTATCAAATGCATATGTAAGCAGAGTAATTCTGCATCTGAGCTAGCCATATGTTGCCTTTAATTGAATAATGGAGAAAACCAGGTATTTCTCGGGTGCAGTTCATCTCTTTCTACAGTAGTTGTCTAAAATTTATTAAAAAGGAAGCCAAAGGTAATTAGCTTCAGTGAACACACCTATGCTGTAAACTTCTAAAGCTAAGTGAGACAAATCCCACCTTACATTTTGGAAACTTTGTTTTCCTAAGTTTTTCAAGGAAAAAAGAGCATTGTCAAGAGTATACTCATTTTGGTCAAAATCTTAAATTCAATCAAAAAAATTTTTGTCAGAGAACTGTGGACCAGCTCTAAATATCACATGAAATCTGTACAAAAAGACTTTTTAATATAAGGTTTTGAGTTTTGATTTGTTGATCGTGGAACAGAAGCAAATTCACTTTAAAATGTATCAACTCAGAACCAATACAATTTAGTTGTGGTAAGAACTCTTTTAGGACAACAAGTCAGAAGATTTCTTGACAGAGAACAAACATTTAAAGCTAACCATAAATTTGGTATATTTTTATATTCACAAACAAGATGTGAATTGTGCTTTGCAATTGATAAAGGCCTGTTGGAAGATAGGAGATTTTCCTTCTTTCCTGTGGCTTTGGGATGGTATACATACGGTACTATGTATGGTATGTTTATATTACTTTGAAGATATAACACACATAAAATATTTTAACTTCCTTTGTGTACCTCTTACACATGCCAGAAATCCTTCCATAATGCAAAATAGTAGTATTATTAATACTGGAAAATTATAATTACTACACTACACTTCTTTAAATAATTTTGAATATCAGAAGCATGATACTAATTAGAAATACAATACATTATGTTGGCCAAAGTTTGACCTTAACCATATTATACCATTGTTCCATTACATATAGTTTGTATCTATTTTCTTTTTTTTTTTTTTTTTCTTGAATTGGTAGATAAAAAAATGCCATTTTATACAGCTTGACTTACCTTTGTACAAGCTTAGTACACATAGAAGGGCAATCAGCCTGTCTCTATTGATCATCATTTGCAAGCTATAAAAACTGGCAATAATCTTATTAAGACAGATTACTGGAAAGGCTTTTAAAAATATTTTTTTATAAATATTGCTTTTCCACAACAGGGATATATTTAAACACCATTCTGCTTTAGGGCTGTGAATTACACTGAAAAACAGACTCCTGCCATTAAGAGAGTTATTCCAGTTTGGTGCACTTCATTGCTCCAACATTCATTATCAATCCATATTTACCGTCAGGAGGCTCGCCAATATGATCATCTAATGTTTGAATGTGTTCTTCAATTTCAAATTGAAGGTAGACTTTTGATAGCTTATTCCAGGTTATCTGTAGCACTAAAAAAAAAAAAAAAAAAAAAAAGGCAGCATTAAAATATAGCATAGTACTTAAGTGGAAAAAGACTTTAGTCTCATTCAGGTTTTTGACAATAGTTCAAAGAGAAAAAGGCAGTGCAATTAAACTAAAATTAAGTTTGCATGTTAGAGAGGTCCAGCATAGAGAAAGATTTCAAAATGTAATGCTGAACCCCCATGTTAATTCCTGAGCAGATGAGATGGCATCAGGGAATACAGCCATAGTGCTGAACTGTAAAATCACATACTTTTAACGGAACATTTTCACATTGAAACTCCATGGATCTGTTGTATTGAGGATATTTTGGCTTCTGATTGATAATCTCTGAGATAAGATATTGTATATTTTGGAGTTGTTCCATATGTGGCACAATGCAGATACAAACACTGACTGAAGCTACCTAGATGGCACTTACTGTGTCTGAGTTCTCTGCCCCTGGACAGACCGGATGTTCCAGTTCCAAGGGCAGTTTTTCTGCAAAGCTGTGATGGTTGTTTATGTTCTTTTCATGTTTTGCTGTGTAGATTTTCTACAAATCCTCTTGAAGACTAAAAATAGTTTAGCACACTTAAAAAAAATTGGAGTGAAATTAAATGGTGTGTAGTTTCCAACTGTGCTCATGTTTTTTTTCTCTCTAGATAATGGTAGTAAACTGGTTATTTGCAGTTACAAGGGCCCTTTCTACCACTCAGTGAGCTTTTAAAGCTGTCACCTAATGTCAGAGATTCTGCAATTTCAGATCTTACTTCACGCTGTTGCTATTCAGTCCTGTTCTGTAAAGATTTAAAAAGTGCATAGCCTTAACATCTTTGTTATTATCTTCATAACATGCATATGTTTGCATTTATAAAACAGTCTTACTATTTGCCATTTTGGTGAAACTTTTCCTATTAATTTAAAATAAGATTTCAATTTAGTACCCATTAAAATAAATGTAAAAAAAAATAAATATATTACTTATTTCAACAGCACAGAAGTGGGACCCTATATATCTTATTTCTTCTTAAACTGCAAAAAGGCTGCCCTTGTAGCCTGGCCTAAAAACTTGCTATTCAAGTAATCTCTTTTTCAATGTCTACTACCTTATATCATCCTAATTTTCTTTATAGTCAGTAGAAAGATATAAGCATTCATATCTCACAGTAATGTTTCAGACAAATAAATTTCACTTGAGAAGTGTCAGGCTTTTTGTTCACTATCTATTCACTATCACATTTCACCTATAAGATAAGGTGAAATATAAATATCAGTGTAATAGACCCTCACAATCAATTTAATCATCTAAATAGGTACCTAGTGTCAAATGGGATGTCCAAAAGTATTCAGCTGGTCTCCAGCTCTCCGTCCAGAATGATGCAAATTTATTTTACGTTGTCATATGTCACCACCTTAAAAATGGCTCAAATACTCTGTGGTGTCTCAGGGACTCTAGGTGGCTATGTTAAGTATCTGGATGACACCATTACTCTCCCCTCTCTCAGGTGAGATTAAGTACCTCCTACAGGGTGGACTTCTCCAAGTTTAGACATCTAAGTGTCTACATGTAGATGTCTAGATGTGAAATGATCTAAATTGCAACCATCATCTGGGACAAAGTTGATACGACACTATAAAGGCTGGAGGAAGATCTCAGGTCTCCATGAAGGAGACATTTGGGTTCAAATCAATTGCTTCAACATATGCACCTAGTGCAAGTTTAGATTCCTTAGGGAATCTTGCTTGACCTTCAAAAGATGGTTCAGAAATGCCTGGTCGCTTTCAGGTCATGTGCCCCACCTGCCATCCTTGTGCAGGTATACTGGTCTATCAAGTCCACGCTGTCCTCACTGGAAGACCATGTAGTGAAGTTACTCTTCTGTGAATTTTTTTCCTGAAAGAAAACATCTGAATTCCACTCTAATTTGTGCACTAAAATTTAGTTAAAATACCATTTTTTTGTTTCTGATGCCTAAGTCTATCATTTAATGGCCTACCCATTAACTCTATATTATTCTCTCT
>VZRU01006516.1:483276-530350 GCA_013398155.1 Pedionomus torquatus | reverse complement strand
ATATATTTTATTCCTTTTCATATGTTTTAGTTTTTGTTTATATAACTCTGCTCAATGCAGCCAGATTAATGCAAGATTTTTGAATGGTTGTAGTTTGTTTTCTAGCTGAGCTACATTTCATCCTCTGGGCATACATTTTGTTACCCTCAGAAGTGAGGTCTCAAGCAGCATATAATGCCATATTTTTGCCCATTTTACATATAAGGACCATATTTATCTAGCAGCCTCCAATTTACTGCAACTTGCTGCTTTTCAAAACAAAGTACCAGCCCCAACAATGATATTGTTTTATCTTCCGGGGCAACTTTCCTAATCCTGTTACGAGCATAGGGTGACTAAGATGTAGTCACATCATTCAGTAGCACCGCAGTCACAGCCTAAATTTTGTTAGTGAGTATTTCCCTGTTGCCTGCAGGTTTATATCATTATATTGTTTCTGTTAGAACTGAAGTTTGAACTACATGAAAGGGTGGCATGGCCTAACCAAGATGAAAAAAATCCACCAGTATAGCAAGATTTCTGCTCTGCTTCTTTTCTCATGTCATTGTAAAACAGGTTTCACATTGGTATCACCTTATGGGAAAGTTAGGATCAAGGTTTATAACTGCTTTTTCAAAAAGGACTGATCACATATGACCTTACCTGGTACCAGGTCATTGACTCGCAGCTTGGCAGTAGGCAGACATTTGCTGTCAAGCAGAGCTATTCTCAGCTGACTTTGAATCAACATATTGCCTCCATCATGCTAAATTGCTTGCAAATCTCAGAACAGACTTGTAGCAGAAAAAAAAATTTCTAAAGCTTGTTGAAAATCAACTAGGACAACTAGCACTAAACAGAAAGCTTTGGATTGATGCACAGTTTGTTTTCTGACTGAAGTTTCTCCAGAACAGTGTGTTCCCCACTGTGCAAATTTATTACTCACAGCCTTTGGGATTTGTTTGTTTCCCTTGCAGTTTATGCTGCTGGCTCTGCTTCGGCTATGCCATCTGTTGTTCTTCTTTCCTCTTTCTTAGTGTTTCTTTTTCTCTGTGTCCTCCATTCCAAGCTACTTTAACTGCTGTGCGTCTTAAAGGGTATTTGGGATCTTTTAGTTGTACTGTGTAACACTGTCAACTGCCCTTGCTGTAGAACCCAGAGTTCCTTCTCACGTCCTCCAAATGTATGAAAAAGCTTTAAAATATCTTTCTTTTTTTAACCTTGCAGAAGGTTTCTTCATCTACACTTCATTCTTGCACCTCTATTGAAAAATGTGCATACGTTTCTTCTTTCTCCCGAGGTCAAATTTTCCTGTCTCAATGCTGATAACTCTTGAAAAAGAAGGTGTTCTCTCTGTCATAGTCTGCTTTTTTTTTTTTTTTTTCCTTTTTTTTTTTTTAAGTCTCTAGACACTGAAATCGTCTAAATGCAAGAAAATTCTCAAATTTTATTGTAACACATATTTCTGGATCTTTGTTTTTGCAGAGCTATCATGAAAATCATGCCATGAATGCACCCGGAATGACATGGCCTAGAAGACTGGCAAACTGAATCAAAAACTGACACACGACTATTTCTTAACTCCTTAGCTCTCACAATTTTTAAAGAAAACACATAACTGAATGATTTCTAAAATATTGTAGGGGTTTTTTTAATCTGTGTGTTCCCCTGCTTCTGTGTCTTAAAGAAAAGAAAAATCTTTCCTGGATAAGTGTTTTCAGGTTTAAACACTGTGAGAAAGTTGCTGCAGGACAGAATGATGTCAGGCTTTTGAGTCTGAATTGGCATTACAATATGCATGTTCTATTTTTATTCTGAAAGAGCTTGTTTTTTAAAGCAAACCCCAGTCATTTTAAATCTTGTGAGTGCATGGAGTGCTGGAACACTGTGGTAGCTCAGCCACGTGGTTATGTGCATTTACACTCTATTGTTTGGATTCTTTGTATGTGCTTTGTAGCTTATATCCCCTGTGCACTGCTTTATTTACCTCTATGCAGTAGCTAAGGTGACTTCACGAGTTTAAGATGCAGAACCCACAGAGCTGCTTTAATAGGGAGACAGTGAATAGAGCAGTACTTATTTTGTATATAGGTACGTAATAATAAATTTATGTCACAACTAACTACTCTGTAATTTTACAGAGTATCACATTTGGTTGTTTTCTTACTTGTAAACTATAATTTTATATTGAAACCCCAATATTTGGTGAGAGAACTCAACACAAAAAGCCTGGCTCATTCATTCTTCCACTTCATATAGTGGCACAAATAGCAACTGATAAATTGCAAAAAAATTTGTCATCTGGGCAGCAATAGAAGTGATATGAAAGGATACAACATGGACTTTGTGTTATTTCCATTGTCTTGTACTGTCATGTGGTCTGCCTTTAATAATTGCTTGATTGTTTTCTATTGTAGAAGAGGAGGCTGGTGCCCTTGAAATAGCATTTTTCAGTTGTTACAAAACATACATGTTGAAATGAGTTCTGTGAGAAGAAGAGGAGGGCAAGTGTATTAACGCTAGTATTAAAAAACTTGATCATCTTGCTAAGTCAAACCAGTTACACTGATTGCATAATGTAACCTGTGCTACACTATAAATTATTATCTTCTACCTTTTGAAAATGGCAAGCAGTTGATAACACCCTCTGAGGAATTTGCCATCCCTCTGCCTATCCATCTGTCTTACTATCTCTGGCTTTTGGAGGAACAGCTGTCTTTAAGTATTATACACAGTAACTCTATGTCAAAGGAATGCATGTATTGCTGAAGCTAGTATTGCCTTGTGCATCCTAAATGTGATTAATTTTTTAACAGGTTTTAAGAGATGCATTCATTTTTTCAATAGGCTGAACAATAAGCATGAACTGTGGAATGTAGATTGCTTCCTATTGTTTCAGTTGTTAAGTAGCTGATATATCTCAATGGAAAAACAAAATATTTATCCAACAATTTGTGTTAGTGTCATACAAAATTATATACAACATTCCTAGTGAAGAGATAATAGTAATGTTGCACTATTTTGAACAAAAGCAAACAGTGAATAAACTTCAAGGTTCAACAGTTTATCCCAATAAGAGAATTAAATTCTTGCAAAGTGAAACAACAGTCCTTTTACTGTGCTATACCACATAATGTGTACTGTTTGCATACTGCTGTTATTCAATAAGTGTTTTTCAGCTGTGTGTTTTAACAAGTAACAGGAGCTATGAAACACTGAAAAAAGAAGAGTAGAAAATTACTCAGAATATGATAGATTCAGTCACTTAGATAGGATTCATCCTGTTTAAAGGTGTGAGCTGGCTGTGTAGGTGTAGTCAGTTGTCTCCCATAGGCCTTGTATCATATTTGTGTCCCTTCTGTAGATATCTCAGGTACCCTAGGACACCTTATATGCCAATGCAGAGCTATCTTCAATCTTATAAATGTCGATCTAGGTGACCACAGTGTAGGTGTCTGCACTTGACCTAGACATAGTCTTACTATTCATAAAAAGAAAAAAATGGTGAAAAAAATATTAGGGTATGATTTGTATTACTATGCTGTGTGTGTGCTAACTATCTGCTAAAATGCTTATTGCTTTTTGATATACAAGGAGCTCAGTGCTCAGCTCAGATACAGATTTACATGTGGTCAGATGAATCCCAGGCTTTTTACCAATAAATAAAAGTACTTGTTGAAAATATTAAAGCACTGGCAATCTGGATCCTCTTTTTGATTAAAAAGATAACTCAGAGAAACTTTAATCTCAGAAAGCATTAACTTCATTGTCACTGTTAAGCAGAAGCAGATCAATCCAATTACTAGATTAGTATAAAAAGGTGTGATAACATACACTTACATTATTTACTGGAGCCTCACTTCATCCAAGTGGTTTGTGCTCTTGGATCCCTGAAGTGCGCTGCTATTCCTTTTGAAAGAAAATTAGTGGGCAGCAGACAAGAGAGTAGTAAATTACCTTAATCTCCTTTTAATTACAAAAGTGCAGTTCCTGCAGACAGGTTTTGAACACAGTGGATTTTAATAGTAGAGCAGCACAATCCTGGCTTGCACATTTGAAATTAAAATTTCTCTTGCTTGGACAAGCTGTGCTGCTTTTTCTCTAGACAAAATGTCAGATTTAGGTACAGCTTTTCCTTCTTATCTGTTTCTTCAGTGGACCCATTCTTGGCCGCTGACAGTGTAATCATTCTTACTAATATAGAACAATTAAAGAATATTTTACTTTGGAAGCACTTACTGGCTGTACTGTTTTTGACAGGGATAGAGTTAAATTTCTTCATAGTTGCTGCTATAGAGCTGTACTTTGGATTTGTGACCAAAACAGTTGTGATACCAGAGGGATGTGTTAACTATTGCTGAATGGTGCTTACACAGAGTCAAGGCCTTTTCTGCTTCTCCTATTTCCCTAGCAGCACGTAGTCTGGGAGGGCACAAGGAGTTGGGAGGGGATC
The DNA here is from genome assembly GCA_013398155.1 of Pedionomus torquatus. Classification (NCBI taxonomy): domain Eukaryota; kingdom Metazoa; phylum Chordata; class Aves; order Charadriiformes; family Pedionomidae; genus Pedionomus; species Pedionomus torquatus. The sequence goes on along the minus strand of VZRU01006516.1, from coordinate 525,918 downwards.
CAGCTGGGACAGCTGACCCCAAATGACCAAAGGGATGTCCCATACTATAGGACATTGGGCTAGGGGCTGGACGATGGTGGGGTCTGCTGTTACTTGGGAACTGGCTGTGCATTGATGAATTGGTCGTGATGAAAATGACTGTAAATGACTGTGTTCGGGTATTATTTACTAAATTGGCCAGAAAGCTTCAATATGATATTTTAAGTGAGATTAGACCAATTTACTGGGGGGAGGGTGGGACTGAATGAGGAAATAATAATAATAATAATAATAATAATAATAATAATAATAATAATAATAATAATAATAATAATAATAATAATAATAATAATAATATCTTTGAAGAATGAAGAACCAGGGAGATTTCAGCAAGATTTCCACTGAAATTCCAGATAGATGCCTGACAATGCCTAGTCTTATTTTCCGCTGCATATTCTCAGCAGCCTCAATGTAAAGAGTTTTAAAAGGCTTTAGAATAATATATCTGGTAGTTTCTTTAGCCTAACATATGCTCTTACAAGACTTCTCAGGATGTCAGCTGGCTGCTTTCCATTTTGGTTGTGTCCTGATACACCAGTTCAGCAATTCATTCAAATTATCCATTTATTGAAGAGGACATCAGTAAAACTTTATGCTATTAATTTAGTCATTTTTTTCCTAAAAGTTACACTGACATAAAGGGATAAAATAATTAGATGAAACATAATATCCCTATTTATATATAGTTAGGTAAAATATTTCCTTTTATATCTCTAGCCCTGACATCATGCCCTTTCAAAAATCTAACTTTTTTTCAAAAATGCTGGAAACCCATTCAAAAACTTCATGATAAACTATATGATCTAGAATCATAGAATGGTTTGAGTTGGAAAGAACCTTAAAGATCATCGAGTTGCAACACCTTCCACTAGACCAGGTTGCTCAAAGCCCCATCCAGCCTGGCCTTAAACACCTCCAGGGATGGGGCATCCACAACTTCTCTGAGCAACCTGTTCCAGTGCCTCACCACCCTCACAGGAAAGAATTTCTCCTTAATATCCAATCTAAATCTCCCCTCTTCCAGTTTAAATCCATTACCCCTTGTCCTATCACTACACTTCCTGACAAAGAGCCCCTCTCCTGCTCTTCTGTAGGCTCCCTTCAGATAATGGAAGGCTGCTAGAAGGTCTCACCAGAGCCTTCTCTTCTTCAGGCTGAACAGCCTCAAATCTCTCAGCCTGTCTTCATAGGAGAGGTGCTCATCCCTCTAATCTTTTTCATGGCCCTCTGCTGGACTTGTTCCAACAGATCCATGTCCTTTCTCTGTTGAGGACTCCAGAGCTGGACACAGTACTCCGGGTGAGGTCTCACAAGCGCAGAGTAGAGGGGCAGAATCACCTCCGGTGACCTGCTGGTCACAATTCTTTTGATGCAGCCCAGGATATGGTTGGCTTTCTGGGCTGCCAGCATGCACTGCCAGCTCATGTTGAGCTTCTCATCCATGAGCACTCCCAAGTCCTTCTCCTCAGGGCTGCTCTCCAGCCATTCTCTGCCCAACCTGTATTTCTGTCTGGAATTGCCACGTCCCGCATGCAGGACCCTGCACTTGGCTTGGTTGAACTTCATGCCTATTGCTCTAGCCCACCTTTCAAGCCTGTTCAGGTCCCTCTGGATGGCATTCTTTCCCTCCAGCTTATCAACTGTGCCACCAAGCTGGGTATCATCGGCAAATTTGCTCAGGGTTCATTCAATCCCACTGTCCATGTCTCTGACAAAGATGTTAAATAGCACGGGTCCCAGGACTGACCCTTGAGGGACACCACTTATTACCGGCCACCACTTAGTGAGCTCTTGACCACAACCCTTTGAGTGCAGCCATACAGCCAGTTCCTTATCCACCAAGTGGTCCATCCGTTGAACCCATGACTTTCCAATTTGGAGACTAGGATATCATGTGGGACAGTGTCAAATGCTTTGCTTAAATCCAGGCAGATGACGTCCTTTGCTCTGCCTCTGTCCACCAAATTTGTGGCAGTATCATAGTAGGCCATCAAATTTGTCAGGCAGGATTTGCCCTTGGTGAAGCCATGTTGGCTGTGTTTACTAATATCTTGATTGTTACACTGGCTAATGCTTTTCCATTTTATTTATCTATGATGTAAGTTCCTTTGCATTTCAATATATAAGCATTGATTAGCATAAGTGTTTGGAAAACACAGAAAGCAGGGAGCTTGGAAAAGCCCTGTAAAATTTACAGTTTGTGACTTTATATATAAAGTAACATAATATTAACTTTATATATTTAAATAACAAAATTATTTTTGTACAAGAGAGAAGAAAGAACTGTGGGAAACTGTAAATCCAAACAACTGAAAATGTATGCCATTTCTATAATTTTTTTGGAAGTCTACTTTTTTTCTGGAATTTTAAGATTACCATTTGCATGGTCAGGGTATTGAACACTCACAAATTAAATGGCTGCTGGGCACATGTAAATGTAATTTACATTGTGTGACCAAGATACGGTGAGACCTAGCCATGGTCTGTGCAGTTGATTTATACGTGTACCACAAGTCTAACATAATTTTAACTCACAGATCCAAATAATCCCAGAGAGAAATATAGGGCACTGCACCACAGAAGTAATTTTCTGCTTTTTGCTTTTTAAATGTTAGCAGGTATGAAAATGTTTTTCTAATAAGCCAAGGGAAGGATAGGCTGTCTCTTTTGTCCCCAGGAATCAAGAAGTCATTCAGTCCAGTCTCAGTAATTTAGAAAACTAATAATGATCTCAAATAAATATTTCTAGTTTTCCTATGCAAATATTTTAGGCATTTTTATCATTGTTATTAATTATATTTTACACAATAAATGCAATGTTGCGACACATTTACAAAAACATGAAAGGTTATGTTCTTCTTATGTTACTTATTGTGCCCAATGAAAGAATGATTAGATGACTGAATGGTCAAAAGACAAAAAGGTAAAAAAGACTAAAAAGTAAATAACATCAGTGATGTAATTATGAAGCCACTACCCTTTAACAAGTATAAAAAATGCTAGTCTTATACATAACATCAAATATTCCATGGCATTAAACAAGTGCAAAAATGGCTCCTATTTATGAGAATAAGGTTTGCCTATTTAATTTAGATAATATTGATAAAAAGCCCCATTAGATACTGTTTGATTTTTTTTATTATTATTATTATTTCTTAAGCTGTACTTTGTCTGACATTATTCAAAGGGGGGTTAAATAAGATAATTAAGCTAGGTTTTTTTGACAGTGATGGCACTGTGACCAGGGATTCTGTCTGTGAAGATTATAATGGCAATCAACATGGGTTTATGGAAAATGTACATTGTAAAAGAAATGTGATATCTTTTTACATGATAAATTTAGTTGATAACTGCAGTTAGCTGTGTTGATATAATACATTTAAACTACCATAAAGCAGTTATCCCTCTTTTTTAAAAATTCTGATGAAAATACAGCTTTGCATAATCAACAAAGCTTAAATATCAGTTTTGAAAAACGTTTGAGAAAGTAATTACAAATTAAATAACATTGTACAACAGGATGTCTCATTGTACAGCCAGATGCCTCAGAAAAGTTAGTTCTTGCTTTTCAACCTCTTCATCAATGATCTGGTTATATTTAAAGATAATAAACAATTAGTGAGTGATATATAATGGAGAAAGACCAACTGTACCAAGTTGTATTACTTAAGAAAATTCCTTTTTTTCTGGACAGCATATGTTTTAACAGAGCAAAATGAAAAGGCATACATGAAGGAACAAAATATGTAGGTCACACTTGCAGGACAGCAAATGTTGTCCTGGTGTTCAGTGACATTGAAGGACTTAGAGGAAATTGTAGCTAATTAAGTGAACATGAGCTCCCTGGGCAACACTATAGCTAAGTAGGTGAGCATGTTTTTGAGATGCATAAGTAGAAAAAATATTAAATAGAAGTGAGGAGGCTGTATTTGTGTGAAGCACTTGAGAGATTTTTACTGGCATAACTACAAGTGTTTTTTGGCTTTAAAACAGGGTATTGAAATATTAAAAATAGTGTAGAAACAATTAAAAGGGCAACTCAAGATTTGGAAAACCAGTGAAGTGGGCCCAAAATAAGATAAGTCATTGTCTACAAGATCATACATGGAAAAAAACTAATTTTGATAGGAGACAGAATTTTAACACACTGGAGTAGCCAGTGATTGGAAAATACAATAATTCAGAAAACAAACAAGAAGCAGGTCTTAAAATTATAGATTAATATAGTTATTTAGGTTGGAAGGGCCTCTAGATGTCATGTAGTCTGATATATTGCTCAAAGCAGTAAGAATCTTAAAGTTAAATTACTTTAAACAAGGCCTTGTCCTCTCAAAAGTCCTAGAGGATGGAGATTTCAAAGTCTTGTTAAGCAGCCTGTTCCAGTCCAGACCCACTCATCCTGAGTTTTTTCTTCTCATATCCAACTGAAATTAAAAGCAGTATATAGCCATTGCTTCTTATCTTTCGACTGTGAATCTCTGAGTGGAGTCTGTCATTCTTTTTTTTTTCCCCTTTAGATATTAAAACCAGTTCTTCGGTCAATGCTTAACAGTACCATTACTGACGATTACATGTTGTGGATGATTTGGGATTCCAAGAGATGTAGGGTTCACACAAATTGTGGGCATGATGCAAGAGTTGCTGGATGAAACTATGATTCCTACAACTTAATTTAGCTAAATAAAGTTTTAATTTACTGTAAAAGTTCCTGTCAGACACTAAATACATGATCCTAAGGAGTCAATGAATTGCAAAAATACTCTGGTATAGTAAGTAACAGCACTAAACTGTTTCCAGACAACAAAGGAATAAAGGCTTTCCCTCTCCCAGTAGTGATGCTCATCAACACCTATTCATTTTTGGTTTGGACTTCTGTTCTTAGTAATCTTGGTAATGGTATTTACTGTTTTATGGAGATTAAATAATAAACTAAAGTTAATACTCAGGGTGTAAATTTGTGATTCTGCTTACCTGTGTTTACATGTCCATAGCACAGACGTTCATACCTTTTCTAGTCACTGGAGACTTCGTTTTTAATCACCGAAGAAAAAAAAAATTCTAGGGGAGAAAAAAAGAGCAATCATGATCCAGGAGTTCAGATAGGTAGGATTAACTGTGGATTGAAGTGTCTACTCCTGTCTAATGATCATGGAAAGGAGCATAACTGAATGATTCAGGAACTGATATAGAAGTTGAAGGCCAGGTAAATGAGGATATAGAGGAAAATCCACCCAGTGAGTTTCCCAGGGCTAGCCACTCAACCCCATGCTTTAGGACTTCCTCAATTAAGAAAAAAATAAAAGGTAATTGTGGTGGGTGACTAGTATTGGACTTTGGTTTCAACAGACTGCAGAAACCCACTCCCAGTTTGTGATTCTTACCCTAATATATGCTCATTGGAGGTCTTTTGGTTACTACCTTCTTTATATAGTTTCATCACGGTAACTAAAACCGGCGTTTCCAAAACTTAGAGGATTTTGTGTAACAGAGCCACTCTTGCCATTCTTCATTTCCTTGAAGTCAGCTTTCACATTCATTTCCTACATTTTTATTATATAGTAGATCATGCAGCAAAACAGTGCAGAAACTCTCGTCTTTCCTATAAAGCAAGGTAACTAGAGTAACATTCAGGACCAGAGACTTATTCTTGCACAAGATACAGAAACATTCTTTATTAATTGCGGCTAACCAAGCCTATTCCAAACAACTAGTTTAATATGGGCAGAGCAGGAAGCTAAACAAAAGACTATAAATGTTCTGATACAAAATGTTCTTCACCATTACAACAATGATGAAGAGACTAAACCAAGGCAACTGACTAAATTAGTCAGCACAAAAGATTTATAGTTATAAACAGAAGACTCTGTTGGGGGTGATGTCTAGTGTCCTGGTTTGAGGTAAAACGAACCAATTTTCTGTTTAATAATTTTACTTTCTTAGCTAGGCCTCTTCTAGCTAACTAAACTCTGAAATTAACAGCACATTGTTCAGAACTGTTTCGTCTTGCAGTATAAGCCCTTGCTTATACTTATTGTGAGAACAACCAAGGTCAGATAATTTTCGTCATTTGCCCCAAGGGTCGGAAGCGAAAAAGCATAAAGGGGTCCTACCTGCAAGGAGGAACAGACAGGACAGGTGACACAAAACTGACCAACAGGGGTATTCCATCCCATCCGCATCATGCCCCGTATAAAAGCTGAGGGATCAACAGGTCAACTCTCCTTCTTCAATGGACGACGGAGGACCCTGCATGTTCGTCTGCCTTCGATCCCGATCCAAGTGTTCCTGACTCCAGATCTGCAATCCAGCTCCTGTTGATCACCAAGTCCAGTTTGGGACTTTTCCTGAAGCCTGCTGGTGACGTGGTCATCATCCTGAGAGCTTCATACAGTTTTGTATATACTGTATACTTCCTTTCTCCCTTTTTCCTAAATTTCGTTTTTATATTATTATTATTATTATTATTTTCATTAATGTATTTTTTTTTCTAAACTCTTGAATCTCTTTAGTTTCTTCCTCTCCTCTCTTTTACCCAAAGGGGGGTGGGGGGGACATCTGTCAATCTTGTTTTGGTAAATTTGGCTGAAACCACCACATCGGGTTAAAAAAATAAAGTCAGAACTCAATAAAAAAAGTGATCTGCTGAAAATCATGTATAGTTAATGGAAAAGTTAGTAATGGAAAGGATTTCTCAATCTGTCATCACTTAAACAGATTGTTAAAAGGGCAACAAGACCTTCACAGGAAATAGAGAATATTTCAGAAAAATACTTTTGAGAAGACGCAGGTTGTTAGATTTCCACTTTTCTCTACAGATTCTGGCTTTATGTCTATCATTTAAAGACAATCATGACAACCAGTTTGGTGTTCTAGCAGCACTAAAGATGGGCAGCACATGGCAGTGCTGCACTAATTGAAGCTCAATTAGAGAGTTCTGTGAGATCTACTCTGCCCTTGTTCCACTTGTGAATCCCTTTCTTTTTTTCCCTTCCTTCTTCAGTAAAAAGAAGTAAAAAATATTTAATCAGCAGCACAGTATTACACAGATTATGTCTCGCTATAGAAAGAAACAAACCCTGGCAAGCCCAAGCATAGTATCTCAGATTGAGGAAAATGGAGGAGAGACTGTCCCAAAGCAAAATCTGTTGCCAGTCTCTTGTCTGACCCTGGTATTCTGAGGATATAAACAAAAAAGTATATGTCCCTATATGTCCTCTGTATTTCCTATTGCTTCTCCTTTTCTCTTTTAATTTGTCTTTGATTGTCTTGTAAAAACAGGAACAACAGAACCAACACTTTCTTATCTGCTCAATGGACTGCTTGACAAAATAAGAGAGTGTAACCAAAATCCATGACCTGAAAAGGGAATTTTGATAGTTTTTGATTGATTGCTCTTCACAGTCATCTGATCTCAATATATTCAGTCCTGCCTTTTGATTATCTTCTTTTTGTCAAATTGACTTGACACATGTTCATTTATCCTGTAATTTTCCAAACTTTTTCATAAATTTACAAGTGTGCTTACCATGGACCGTGCAATTTATGATCTCAGAAATCTGAACCCTGTTTGTTTAATGCTGTTTGTTTAATGCAAAAACAGTATCCCATTTGATAGCATGTCTGCTTATTTCTGTGATAATCAGGTTACTTCAAATGGAATTCCACAATGGAACTCCCTGATCAAAAAGAATATATGCCTACTTTATAACACCAATGTAATGACCCGAGTTTGAAGAGAAGATGGAGTTAGGGATGAATTTTTTTCCTACTGATTCTATGATTCTATTGCATAGTTGGGAGCATTTCTCAGTAGGATTTGCCCTTCAACTTTACGTTCCGGTGAAAAAAACTGTTAGAAAGCAGCTTCCTCAGGAATGATTTAACACTTCCAAGGCATGTTTCTTTGTATTGATACATATACTGGCATTTTTCCACATTATTTTAAAGAAGTAGTCAGGCAAATATAACCAGTCCCTGAAGCCCTCTGTCAGAGATCTTCTTGACTAACAACTTCTTAGTAAAAAATTAGTTTTGATATATGATAAGTAGCACTCTAAATATACACCATTTAACCAGATTGTGTTCTCAAACCAAATATCCCACAGAGTTTCCACTACAGCATGTAAATGCTATTACCTTTTCCAAACAATCTTTAGACTCTTTCAAAAACAAGCAGAAGAAAGTGGTAGATTTAAATCTAATTTAATAAAATCCATTTTACATACATTGATTACCTTTAGTTATTCTGTTTTCCTTTAATTCTTCAGCAGTCAAGTCCAAATCAGCTATTGACCTCAGGATTAATACTGACCTAACAAAACTGTAATTATCCATGTAACGCATCTTTGTTTACTTCTAATTTAATAGAAGATGGCGTTCCCACCTATCATCTAGAGTTCCACAATGGCAATATTGTTGTTGTTGTTTTTTTTTTTTCTAGTTCTTCTAGTTTGTTCAAGTGTTCAGATATACATAAATAGTGTAGATGCTTAGATTAAATTTAAAGAAAATGTTTCAGGTCTTTTAGTAGGCCAATACTCAACTGTGGATTTTCAAATGTTTCTCAAAATCTCAAAAAGGTAAAAAAACAGCAAAGATACTTAGTAAGTATATATTTATATATATTTATTTATAGAGAGATATGTAATGATACATGAGATTATAAATATATGTAATATATGTTGTATATTTGTGCATATATATTTTAAAGTTTTATCAATAAAAAAAATCAACCCTGTGATATAGTACTATGAAATAAAAATGAAGAACTTATATACCGTGTTCTTCTCCTCTCTTTCCCATCTGTTTTTGTAAATCATGCATTTTTTAGCTGCTGCTATCCATGTGAGTCTTCTATTGCTTTCTTCTCTAACTGCCTGAACAGAGACTGTGGAGAATAATCTGGAAATGTTTATTTCTGTCTCACTCTACACATCTCTTTTAAAAACACTTTTAGTAGTTCTGATTTACCCTCATTTACATGAAAAGCGGATAAGGTTTGGAAACAGTTATTTGAAAAAGCAGTGTCATTATATATGCCCATGCACAGCTCTGCTTTTGCCTCTGTACTGTTTGCCTCAAAAGGGTCTTCTTTTCTCAGACTGTTCTATCTCAGTTTAGATTCATCGTTAGATTCTTTCTAAACTTAATTTAATTTTTTCTTCAACATTTTTCTGTTGTAGGTTGCTTTTCCACTCTGAAGTTTTTTAAACTAAATCAATTTGGCAGCAATCTGCTTTACCCTCCAATAACTACTGCATTTATAAATAGGAAACTTCCAAGTCAGCATGAGGAGAAGAACTTCTCCCCGATTTACTAATTATGTTGCTTTCAATGGTATTTTATTTCTCCAACAGTGACATCATCTTGAAATGCAGAAATGCTGGCAGCTTAAGGGAGCTGTGTTTTCTAGAGAGGTTCCATTTTTATATATATGTTTCCAAGCCTGAAAAAAAACCTCAGGTGGATTTGCAATTCATTCAGATTCCTTTTTCCACCATCCCTAGTTGATAATATATTCTTCAAAGCAATTTATATGCAAATATTTATTTGAGGAAAGGAGAGAGTGAGGTAAACAGGCAAGCTACACTGGATGAATTGCAGTATATATTCTTAAATTAAATGTTCTCTTTTCAGTTACAACAGTGCAGAGACAGAACAGCAGCAATTGCTTTGGTATAAGACCTCTTGCTCTGTTTCCACATCGCTGAGTTAGGGAACAAACCAAAGGCCATGAAGCACTTTGGCCAGGTGAGCTGTAGTACATTTGTGGTAATGGACAGGTTCTCAAGCCAACTTTGGTCAGTTAAAGTCCACATAGCAGCTGTGGTGACCTGTATGGACCACATTGTCCCTGGAGACTGTATAGTGCCTTAAGCAGTAAAGTTTGGGATTAGTCCATATAATCTGTGTTTAGAGTCTGAGCCAGTTTTGATCTAGCTTGCCATTGTTGCAATCACCCTTCTGACTGCAGTAGTCAGAAGTTCTTCTCCTCATGCTGCCTTGGAAGTTCTCTATTTATAAATGTAGTAGTTATTGAAGGGTAAAACAGGTTGCTGCCAAATTGATTTATGTCTATTCACTGCCATGATAAAAGGTGAAATGCTGAAGAGATTTCTTAAAGCAGAGAGATAAAGGAGAAGAAACACTGCTAAGGTTTGAATGTCAGAAGCAATACAAGAAAAAGATAAGAGCTAGCCTTTGAAATACACAAATACAGATTCATAGTATCTATTATTTATCTATCTATCCATCTGTCTGTCTGTCTATCTATCTATCAATGTGGATCGTATATGTGCACATATGATGAAAACATGCAACTGTATACTTTAATGAGCTGTGATTCAGAACTGAAGCAGAAGAACCAGTGACCAAGTTTCTTATAAAAACACAAAACCAATCAAAACAGCAAAAATCAGAGTCCAGATTATGGCCAACTTTAAGAACTACATAAATCTAAAAAGAAGACAATGATGACTCCTCTCCTCATTCTCACTGGGAACAGTTAATAAATGAAAGCAGTTGTACGTCCATAAATATAAACCATAGCCTGATCCTTACTTTTGAGCTACAGATATATAAGATGAACAAATTAGTAACACTAAGATGTTCTCGAGTTTCCACTATATGATCATTAAAGATGCTGTTCTAAGATTTCCTGATACCATTCTCTCTATTCCCTTGAAAATGTAGCTGGGAGATCTTATTTCTCATCCTCATAAAATTCTGACATTGCATTTTTATATTTCCAGTATTTCTTTGAAAATTTTTGTGAATAATCGTATGTCTGAAACTTCTCTCCTTTTGCAGCTTAAAAAAACATCATTTCTGTAGTTATAGGTTTGTATGATTATTTGAATTATTGTACATTGGAGGGTGGATAATTGCATTTGAGAGAATTAATCTTTAAAAACTTTCAAAGAGAGAAGGTACCCTGCAAATGTAGTACACTGTTTCAAAACACAGAAACCATCCAAGGACTGAATAAATAGATAAAAAAAAATATGTCTGAAAGCATGTTTTAGGACTATTTCAGCTTTAATTTTAAATTCAGGTCCAGATTTCACTCTTGACAAGATAGAGATCTAATGTGGGAATACAAATAAGCCAGTGAAATTGTAGGCCTGCTCTTATTGGCTGTCAGAGAGTTTTGCTTTTTGTCTGCATAGAAGGAGGATTGAAAAGAATTTTCTGAAGGGAAGAGACATAAGTCTATGCAACTGAAATGGTGGTTTTGATTTTTAAACAGGGTGTTTAAAAAAGATAAGATTTCTTTGATTAGCTATAATTCGTTATTTTTTAAAATTATTTTATGAACAGTTTATGTTTTGGCTTCCATATAGAAATACATCTTTTCATAGTTCATGGATTACATCTGATTTTACATTTTTAAGCCTAAATACCAAAACTGAACTTGCTGGAAGTTCAGAGCACCAAACTCATGCCACAGGTGACCACCGGTTTCACTGGCTTTTTGTTTAAAATGATAACTTCTATACATTCATTGTGCCTTTAATGTGTAGGCCACGCCTTAAAAATCCAAAGTGACTGGGTTGAAATAGATAGAGTTGCCCAAACTGCCTAATCTGCCTGGTCTTTAGCTGCCAGCCTGGAAGGCTTAACCCAGGTATCCCCACTTTCCTGGGTCATATCTGCCACCTCTGTGCAGATGTCCTAGATATCACAGGGTGTCTGAAATACTGCCTGCTGCTTTTCTTCGAGCACATGGATTAAATCCTTACATTTGGTAAGCTGAATTAAGGTCTACTGCTTGTCTTATCTCAATTGGCTTTAACAGGAGGTTGTGCATGTGCACATGGGGGTGACCACTGCTTCAAGAAGCAGAGCTTTGATCCATATAGCAGAACTGTGTGTTAACCCCTGGCTCTTGAAAGAATGTCTGCTCCCTAGTGCATCTTCTGCCTGCTGAGAGTCATACCATCTTCGATCATTTCTGTAGGTGGTTCCTCCTCCTCCATCTGTCCTCCTGGCACTAATGGATTGCTGAGGAAGTTTTTACTTCAAATCCTTGTGCCTGTAACAGCTAAGGAAAAAAAATAAAACAAACACACCAAAAAGAACTCCGAAACAACCCACACAAAAAAAAAGAAAAACAAAACATTCACATTTTGCCAGATACCTGACACTTTATCACACATCTATATGATAAAAGTTTTGACCACATCCATCAGTTCAGTGTATGTGGGCACATTTCTGCTGCAACTGAGTGAATTCAGTTCCAATAAAGCCTAAGCAGAAAAAAAAGCAGTATGCATGTAACTCCCGCTCTTCAGTTATACATGCAAAGGGAGTATCTCAATTTCTCTAAAATTGAATTAATCTACTAAAATTATCCACTAAAATTCATCCACTAAAATTAGTCACATGAAGTTAATGGAACAGATTTTTTTTTTAAATAATTATGTGTTTAAACATATGTTTTACCCTTATCTTCTAATTTTTAAACAAATAAAACATTTTATGCAAAGCCCATAATGAAAAACCAACAGGTTCTTTCAAGCAGATGACAGAAGTTGCAGAACAAACCCCATATTTCTAAGAGCATGTTTAATTGCAAATATAAACATCAGAATTGCTTTTTGTAAATGGAAATATCCCAATGTACACATTAAAAGGTTTGCCAGACAAATTCTTCTAAATGCATGGATAAGCTCATTAGGTGAATCAGAAGCTTCCACTTTGCCATCAGTCTCTATTAGTTGCAGTTGAGTTCCGGTATTGAACACAGTAGATGAATTCAGCTCACATCACAGGTACTTACATGCCTGAGCACTTTGTCATGTAGATAGGTTAATCTACTTGCAAAAAATTAAGCTTGCCTATAGGAGACGTTAAAAAAATAAAAACCTTTTTACATCACGTGTTGTAAACACAAATAAATTTATTTATAACTTAATGCAGACTTCAGACTATTGAAATGTATTCTACTCACCCTTTTCTAATAAATATATATGTATGAGACAGCTAATTACAAGAAATGCAATCAGCAACACTTTCAAAAATCATACTTCCTTGAGACAGAAAAAAAATGGACTAGCATCTGGGACAAAAAGGAAGAGTGTGCAGCAGACTGCTTTAGGAAGCAAGTGCAACTGTGTCATTTCTATTGCTGTACTGGAAGTTAAAGCCATATAAGTTATAGTGATGCATTGGATGACACAGTTTTATGTATTTATTTCCTGAAGTCATTGTTTCTATTCAGTAAATATTCCCAGTGCATGAAAACAAATATCACCTTCAGTCATCATTTTCTGGGGTTACAACCTTCTTAGTGTTGAACAGCCTATTTTTGTTCTGATTTAACGTTAATGAGGTATCCACATAACAGTCTTTCATTAAAACATTTACACCACTACAAAGTAGTAGAGGAGACTGATCACTACAAATTAAATACTAAAGAAGGATTTTCTTGTTTAATTTCATATAGAATTAGGTTTCAACGCATTATTTATGTCTCGTCACGAGTGGGGTCCCTTAGGGCTCAGTTTTGGGGCCAGTCTTTTTTAATATCTTTATGGATGATCTGGATGAGGGGATTGAGTGCACCCTCAGTAAGTCTGCAGATGACACCAAACTAGTTGGGAGTGTTGATCTGCTCAAGGGAAGGGAGACTCCACAGAGGGACCTGGACGCATTGAATCAGTGGGCCAAGGCCGACTATGAGATTCAATAAAGCCAAATGCTGAGTCCTGCATTTCAGTCACAACAACCTCACAACAACAGCGCTACAGGCTTGTTAGTAATGAAAAATGGCAGATGTAAAAGCCCTTTTCAAATTGATGGAATAGTAAAATGAAGATGTAAATATGACCATGGACTGGATTTACATGGCAAAGTTTTGACATCTGGGGGAAAGATGCAGGTGTAAGAAGACACCAGGAGCTGCCCCCATGTTGGACAGAGACATTTCCAGCCAATTCCAGCCAGACACACAGCTGCCCAAAGCTGAGCCCACCGTAACATTGGTGTTGCCTCTGTTACAACACATTTAAGAAAGGGTAAAAACCACTGAGCAGCAACTGTAACAGAGAGAGAGGTGAGAAAAATATGACAGACAAACCTGTAGACACCAAGGTAGGAGAAAAAAGGAAGGGAGGAGGTGCCAGAGCAGACATTCTTTAGCAGCCCATGGTGAATCATAAGATAGAACCATAGAATTATATAGGTTGGAAAAGACTTTTAAGGACATAGAGTCTAACACTGCCGAAACCACCACTAAATCATGTCCCTAAGTGACACATCCACAGGTTTTTTAAATACCTCTAGGGATGGTGATTCAGCCACTTCCCTGGGCAGCCTGTTCCAATGTTTGATAACCCTTTCAGTGAAGAAATTTTTCCTAATATCCAATTTAAACCTTCCCTGGTGTAACTTGAGGCCATTTTGTTTTGTCCTATCACTTGCTACTTGGAAGATGAAACCAGCCCCCATCTCACTACAATCTCCTTTTGGGTAACTGTAGACCAATAGTCTCCCTTCAGCCTCCTTTGCTCTAGGCTAAATATCTCCAGTACCCTCAGCTGCTCTTCAAAGACTCTTTTAAACACTTTACTAGCTTTGTTGCTTTTCTTTAGTTGTACTCCAGCACTGCTGAGACTGTGATAAAGAAGTTTTTCTCCTTGCAGCAATGGAAGACCATAATAGCACAGATATCCACCTTGCAGCCCATGGAGGACCTCACACCAGGGCAGGCAGACATGCCCTGATTGAAGCTGCAACCTGTGGAGATCTCATACTGGAGCAGGCTCCTTGCACAACCTTGCAAACTGTGGGGAAGAGTCCACGTAAGAGCAGGATTTCTGGCAGGAGCTGTGGTCTGTGAGGGACCATTTCTGGAGTTATTACAGTGTTATTATTGATGCTGCTTTTTGGATTTTTTCTTGTCTCAAGTACCAGGGCCGGAATTTGCCTGATATAAGCCAGAATCGCACAATTGTCGATACTTATGAAGATCAGGTCTCTACTGGTCGTGGCAAACTGCATGGGTTTTTTGGGTTTTGGTTTTTTGTTTGTTTGTTGTTGGTGTTTTGTTTTTTGTTGTTGGTGTTGTTGTTTTTGGTTTGTGTTGTTTTTTTTTTTAATGAAACCCAGAACAAGAAATAACAGATCAATTGCTCGTCGGGGTTAAACTAACTGATAGAGACTTGAGTAGAATACTTGTCTACTTCTTTTCAGACCAGAAAGAAATTTATTCATCCCATTGTAGAAACTCTCAGATCTTGGATCTAGAATCACAATGCAAGCAGCTCACAAAGAATTGCTGAAGAATTGGAGTGAGCAAAGGAAACTCAGTCTATATTTGTCTGGTAAGCCTTATCCTGAGAAAATTACAGCTAAATTAGGCCATAATGAATTTGTTGTCTCAATAGCCACTCTGAAAACCAACAAAAATGTTCAGCAAGTATTTTCATTCTGTCTTACAGTGGCTTCTGAACTGCTCCTGCAACACTGCTCATCACAACATTCTCCAGACTGTGCATGAATCCAACCTGGACAGATGTGCAAATCTTTCTCATATACTGTGCTTGGAATGAAGATTAGAAAAAAAATTAACATGGTTTAGAAATGGATCATTGGTGCAATAGCAGTGAGCTCAATGGAAACTCCAAATTTTCATATAATATACTGAATGCTAGATTAGAGGTAGCATGAAATTAATCTAAATTAGACTAACTCTTAGTTTTGCTTATGCTGCTTTAAAATTGTTTACATCTGTGTTAACGAAATCAAACTAATGAAAACTAAAGTAATCCTGGAAAGTGAAAGTAAGAGAGTGGTGTTTAATTAGATAGGCTATTCATCAATAGGGAGGCAGGGGAAGGGAAGGAGAGATTACAAAAATGCAGTAGAATATTTACATAAATCAGCTAACTTCAGTGTACTACATGAATCTTGATGAACATTGTAATTCATGTTTACATAGAAAATATGAAAATAGTATTCACAAAGACAACCCATAATATTATCTGCAAGTATTCATATTACTTAATTAACATTTCCATGTGGCATTGCAATAATGTAAATATCATTTTAAACAAGCAGAAGTTTTCGTATATGAAACAGAAGTTGAACTTCTCATCTGACTTTCTGGTAGGCAAGGAACATAAGATTTCACCTTTACCCTAAACAAAGAGCAAGTCAGTGCATATAGTGTCATTAAATAATTAAAGTTTCATGAATTGTATTCCTTTGTTATCCTTATATATTTACTTAATTGCTACAGAAACCACAAAAGCACATAAAAGTACACAAAAATACAAGTTCTTTTTCTCAGAAAAAAATATGTAAAATAAACCCCACCTTATTAAGCTTACTGGAATTTTAAAGGGTACAGCTTGAATACTATTAGGAAGATATTTCTCTGAGAGTTACATGTTGTTTGCCAAATTTATTGTAAAGCAGTTTTTAATATCTGCATTCTCACCTCAAAACAAGTTTTTAACTGAAATAATTAATTGTCATTAAAATACAGAACACTGGTTTGCAAATCTGGTGTCTGTGTCTAATAAAGTCTCAAATCAGATGTAACAAAGTAATCAAATATTCTCTTTGTATTCTTGTAGAATGTTAGGACAGAATATTTCAGCAGCTTATTATGTGTGCAAATGCCATGCGAATCAACAAAGAGTTAATCAAGAATTCTTTGGAGCTAATGCTTAGGGTTTAATTTTTTTTAGATCTAATAAGGAAAAAAGGACTGAAAGAAGGCAAACTTCCTCATCGTCTGCAGGCTTAGATGCACTGGATGAGCTAGGAATCTCCAATTATTACTACCTTCCTGATGAACTTCCGTGTTCTGACTGGTGGGAATTTTCATTCATCACTGGGAAGAAATTGATTTTCTAATGTCAATGCTCAACTGTCCTCCATCTTCCAAATTAAAAAAACACATTATTGCTGCTATAAAACACAGGTATGTTTCACAATAGCAATAACTTTCTGAAAATTAGTCATTCCTATAGTTAACTACTAGATTTTTACAGTATCTTCCTTTTCTTGAAAATGTGAGTTAAAAAATTAAATAAGCAGTAATGAAATCATTTCATTTAGAAAGCTACACAAGCAAAAAGTAAATTATTGTAAATATACTGCAAGCAATAAAATATATCAGATGTAATTAGCATACAGAATACTCTAGGAGAATGTATTTTTCCCACTGAAGATATCTTGTTGCACGTCTTTATCCTTCAGTATTATTAGTGATTCACAGGTGCAAAGAAAATAAATCCATGCCATCAAAAACTTGTATGCATCTGGATTATTCACACCCTATACAGCATTAGTCAACAATGCAATGTAATTTTAGAGACCTTAGGCCAGACTTTCAAAGGCATTTAGGTGCTTAAGGATGCAGGTAGGATCATACTACAATTTTGAGGAGCCTAAGCATCATTTCCCCACATGAATCAATGACATTTAGTGTTCTGCATGGTTTTGAGATATCAGTAGGTCCTAATTTACATGTTTAGGTACGTAAATGCTCAAAAAAAAATCTGCTGTCTTATCACTAGCTCCCGAAGCAGAGAAAAGTGGCATAACATTATGGCCATGGGCTCACAAAAAAAAGCTACTATAAAATTCATGAAGACGGGGGTGCGTGGTTTTGGAGCTATATTGTGGCAAATACCAAAATGTGATTTTTTTACTCCACAGTCAATAATAAGGTATCTCGTGTCTTTTGCTACACAGGCAAATATGAATCACTCTGTACTCTGCATGCACATGAATAGATGCTGAGAACTGTAGTGGGTAGTAATTTCTGCTAATAGTTTTTATTTTAATACTGAATATTGGGGACATTGATTACAAAGTACATTAATAAATACAGCAGTCAGTTTCAGATATGTACAGAGCAGTTTCAGGTATTTCATGAAACAAATGTGTGACAGTAAAGTCACATTAACAGCTTCAAAACATCAGAAACAGTCCTATTTACTCTATTGAAATAAAAACGTAGACAGAAAAATCAAAGCACGTACCCTCTCCCAATTGCTCAGCTTCTTTCTGCCTAATTTATGCCACCCATTTATCACTTTTTTTCCTGCCCTATCCGATCACGACCACTGGCTCTGCAGCATTCAAATGAAACCTCATGCAGCCAGGTAAATGTGGTTTTAAAGTTAGCCTTATTCCCCTGCGCCTTGCCTGTAGGCAAAATCTAGCCTTAAATTGCCATCCATTCACAGCATTTCAGACATCTTTAAAACATGATGCAATTTCCTTTCTTCCATGGAAGGTTAGATACCATGTGGAGAGTCAGATAGTAAAAGAGAACATCTGGTTAGAAATCCACCAGACATCTTAAAATTCCTCTTTCTCCATAAGCTCAAAGAAATCTTTCTGCAGTGAAATACTCCTGAAATACTCCTGCAGTGAAAACATTCAGTATTCTTGTATCATTTTGGACTTTCTTAGTGGGTGGTGGTGGCGTTGATGGGATGGAAATCAAAGCCTATACTGCAAGGAGAAATAACCATAGAGTTTATTTCCTAGCTAAAGTTTGCACTAGGGTGTTATAAAAGAATATTAATAAATATCTCCATTTTCATATACAATACTCTTATAATATAGTCCATTTGCTTTTGTAAATATACCAGGAAGTTTGGATGACAGGTAATTCACAGCTTCAATATCGTCCAATAATTGAACCTGGATGAAATAAGGAGAGCACTAATCAGAACTGATTTCAAATGCTGCTCACTTGAGGGAGTGAAAATGGTATCTTCTCCCAAGAGGAAATGTTGATACTGCATTAAGCAGACAAGCCCTGTGATATCCTATGTCTCTCAGGAGAAACAGGAGTCTAATAAACTGCAAAGTATTTCCCTGTTGAGTTAGAACAACAGGAGTAAGGAGCAAATTTTAATGAAACTACTTGACTGCAAATGTGCAAGATAATGGCTACCTTCCCACAACATCAACTGCATTCTCCTGGCCTTATTTCTGCTCTCACTACAGAAAGACTTGTTGCCCACTTTTACTCAGTTTGATAAATCTGCCTGAGGTTCTTTGGAGCAGAATCTCTAAGAGCAAGTCTTCAACTTTATTTCAGAGATATTTTTTTCAGATCAGATCTTCATTGTTAGATCTTCCTATTTGTTTTGTTACAAAGCTATGGCAGAGTCACTCGGAGAACTTTCAGATTTAACAATACATAAATATAGAAATCATAGATATTATTACTTCTAGAATGACTGGAAAGGAATAATTACTATGGAAAAGCAGCTATCTGGAAGAACAGATAGTGAGAGTCTAAAGAGACACATGAGTGAAGTTTGTACCAAAGTAGTTTTGGAGGCAGATGTGAAGTAGTGACAGTAAAGTGATAAGCCAACCAGAGAGCAGCCAAGCTGAGGAATCAGCATTGGGACATGCATTTGGAAGGCAGACAGGCACTCACAATCCAGAAAGATGGAAAAGTCTTACAAACCAAAAGAAAAAAAGGAAATGTGGAGAGATAAATGGCTTGCAAGACATGCTCCATTTTGCACAAAAGATTGATAGGATAGAGATGGAGCATGAAGCCCTGAAAAATATTCAGGAAGCAAAACCAGAAAGAGTGAACTAACACAATTAAAATAAATACCCTTCTCTGGAGTTTTCCAGCTGAGAAAGGTCATCTTATTCAGATAATTAGGACCAGGCCAATATAAACCAGATGATAACACAATAAAATTGTAATAGACTAACTTTACACACCACTGCTGAGACTTCAGTGTTAGTATATACAAGGTGAAATTCAGCCTAGGATTAACAGATCAAAATTAGACCAGTATTCCATTCAAGATTAAGAAACATCATCTTATTGTTCATTAAAATGTCCTTAATTGTGACTAATATAAACTGCAGTCATGTCTGTCCAAGAGCAGAGTTCAGAGGCATAAATATAAAATGAACCAGCTCAACAGCTAACAGTTTGCACAGATTTACTTTGTCTTTAGATGGAATGCTGAAGCCTCTCATAGCTCTTCATTCAAATCTACCAAATACATCCTTTGAATATCATGAGGAGGAACTTCTTCACTTTCAGGGTGGCAGAGCACTGGAACAGGCTGCCCAGAGAGGTGGTAAAGTCTCCAATTCTGGAGACATTCAATACCTGCCTAGATAAAACTCTAGAAATGTCTTTTACCCCATTGTCTTAGAAATGCCTTTATGATTGTTAAGGAATAGAGATATTTGCTTTCAGTGTGGCACTGTTAGATTATACTTGCCTTTCTACAGCCTCATAAAAGCAAAGAATCTCAGAATCAGAAAATGGTTAGAGTTGGAATGGACCTTAAAGATAATCAAGTTCCAAACACCCTGACATGGGCAGGGACATCTTCCACTTGATTAGGTTTTTCAAAGCCCCGTCCAGCCTGGCCTTAAACACTTCCAGGGATGGGACATCCACAGCTTCCCTGGGCAAAATGTTCCAGTGTCTCACCACCCTCACAAGAAAGAATTTCTTCCTAATATTCAATCTAAATCTTCTCTCTTTAAAACCATTAGCCCTTGTCCTATCACTCCACTTCCTGACAAAGAGTCCTTCTCTGTAGGAGACTGAAGGCTGGTCAGTGGGGTTACATAGATCTTTGTTTATGGAAGCTAGGGTTTGGAGACAGAACTCAGCTAGTGGATACATTTTCCATTTTATTTATCTACATAACAGCAACACAGATTTTTTTAAATGGCCAAAGAAGAAAGTAGTATGAAATTCTTTCTTTAGGTCAAACTAGCAACTCATTCAGCAACCAAGAACAGGTGGGTTTTATGCTTAAGAAATACAATTCCAAGAAAAGTAGAAAAAAAGTTAAATAAAAGGAATTATAATGTAATTACCCTTACAGGCACTAGTTTAATGGATATAAATTTAAAAAATCTGTTTTCTTCTGCACATTTGTTCTATATCCCATTCATCATTTATCTGTAGAGAGTGGTGTTATGTTCCTTCTCCTACTACTTTTCACAGAATCACTCAGCTCAAAGTCCATTTTATTCAGAGATTCGCCAAACAGTTTAAAAAGAGGTCTTGCATTTTATTCTTCTCTCAAAATTGCTTCAAATTGAGACTGTTCCTTCTTTTTACTTCTCGTTATCAATAGATGTTGTTAAGGTCAGTAACTACTAGTTATAATTTCACAGTATTTTGACACGTTAGCCTAGCTATTACCCTAGGTCAGGACCTATTTCAGGACACTATTGACTGTGGCAACAGAGTCAGATTTCAACACTGACGTTTCCCCAAAACAGTTGTGAAGAAATGTCTTTGCTTTGAATGAACCTAAGCAGAGATGAGATCTTGCTTAGAGAGATAGATCATCTTATAACTTGCAAGAAACCTTTCAATGACATTTCCTGTTTTTAAGTTCATTTCCTGAGCTGGAAGATAAGGATGAAGACCAGAACAACCCCCTGCCCTGGCCCCATTTTCCAGGAGGAAGCAGTTAACAATCTGCCTCTGCACCTAGACACATGTGTCTTTGGGGCCAGATGAGATTCACCAGATGACTGGAGACTAGTTAATATGACACACATCTACAAGAAGAAGGATCTGGGGAACTACAGGCCTGTCAGCCTGACCTCGGTACCAGGAAATAACAATGAGAGGATCATCTTGAGTGAGTTCTCATGCCAAGTGTATGGCAGCCAAGGGATCAGGGACAGCCAGCATGGGTTTATGAAAGGGAGGTCTTGCTTAACCAACCTGACCTCTTTCTATGACCATGTGACCCACCTTCTGTGGATGCTTCTTACCTAAACTTTGGTAAGGCCTTTGACACGATCTCCCAGAACATTCTTCTGGAGAACCTGGGAAATCATGGCATAGACAAGTAAACTCTCCACTGGGTCAAAAACAGGCTGGATAACCATGCCCAGGGAGTAAATGGAGGTAAACCCAGTTGGTGTCCAGACACCAGTGGTGTCCCTCAGGGCTCAGTTTTGGGGCCAGTCTTGTTTAACATCTTTATTGCTGATCTGGATGAGGGGATTGAGTGCAGTCTCAGCAAGTTTGCAGATGACACCAAACTAGGTGGGAATGTCGACCTGCTTGAGGATAGAAAGGCTTTGCAGAGGTATTTGGACAGGCTGGATGGATGCGACAAGGCCAATGGGGTGAGGCTCAATAAGGCCAAGTGCCAGGTCCTGCATTAGGTCACAAAACCCCCATGCAGTGCTACAGACTTTGAGAAGACTAGCTGGAAATCTGCCCAGCAGAAAAGGACCTGGGGGTGCTGATGGACAATGTGCCCAGGCAGTCAAGAAGGCCAACAACATCCTGGCTTGTATGAGGAATAGTCTGGCCAACAGGAGTAGGGAAGTGATTGTGCCTCTCTCCTCAGCACTGGTGAGGCCCCATCTCAAGTACCATGTCCAATTCTCAGCCACTCACAAGAAGAACACTGAAGTCCTGGAGCTTGTCCAGAGGAGAGCTACTAAGCTTGTGAGGGGTCTAGAGAACAAGTCCTGTGAGGAGAGGCTGAGGGAACAGGGCATGTGTAGTTTGGAGAAGANGATTATTTTATTTTATTTTATTTTATTTTATTTTATTTTATTTTATTTTATTTTATTTTATTTTATTTTATTTTATTATTTTGCTATTACGTTTCGACATTCAAAGCAAATCACTTTCCAGATTTGTTGAAATTCAAATGCAAATTACAGCATTTGGGTGTTCAGCTGCCCCGTGGTGAACTATTCACATGGTCTTGACTACAGAATCACATCACAAGCTTTCTAGCAAGTTATTCCATATACAATGTCAGTGGTTGGTAATAGGATACTATGTGCAGCAGCTGTTCTTGTTGCCTGTGCTATTAGAATGTCATTGTATTTTGTGTTTTAGCGAGAACTCATCTTCTTTTCCTGAAATTCTTTGATTTGGAGACATAGTTCCTATCATGCTGCTCTAATAGTATCAGATATATTAGCCAAGGCGTAAAAAATGCTGTTATATATAATCTATTTGACATGAAGCAACTGATGCCCCTTGGTTTGAACCAAACTGATTATTAATCTGTCCATGTGTCTACATATAAGACTTGCAGCTATACACATCTTTGTTCTAAAGTAATAATTTTTAGCTGTAGTCTTCATATGCAGTACACGTTACTCAGGTTAATAGGATCTTTAATAATAGAAGGTCATTATAAAATGTGATCAGTGTTGATAACAAGGGAGTGCACAATGAGGAAATATCTTAAGGCTGAATCTGTTTTGTTCAGCGTATGTAAAAGAAGACATGAGATTTTGCTAGTGTGCAATTACCCTGACTTCTAGGACTTCATTTAGGCTAGCAGCAGTATCCTTGCTTACTGATTTCTGTGGTCAAAGCAGTCTGCCACTCCTAGTTGTGTGTCAGCTACCTATTTTAAGCATATGGAGCAGGACAACACTTAACTCAGCCATTCATTCACAAAACACAAACAAGTCCTTTTAAAACAATAACAATTTGTATGTTTGCCACGTCTGTGCCAGAGTCATCTTTATTTGATAGAGTTATTGGGTATTCAGTATACGACAGAACAGTTCATAGCTAAAAAAAATAATCAATATTCCTCAGCAAAAAGAAAGAAGAAAGACTGTTTTCAGGGCTAGACTTCTTTTTTTTTGGCTCATACATTTCTANTTTTTTCTGTTTGCTTTTAAAGACTTCCAAGCTTTCTAGCAAGTTATTCCATATACAATGTCAGTGGTTGGTAATAGGATACTATGTGCAGCAGCTGTTCTTGTTGCCTGTGCTATTAGAATGTCATTGTATTTTGTGTTTTAGCGAGAACTCATCTTCTTTTCCTGAAATTCTTTGATTTGGAGACATAGTTCCTATCATGCTACTCTAATAGTATCAGAGATATTAGCCAAGGCGTAAAAAATGCTGTTATATATAATCTATTTGACATGAAGCAACTGATGCCCCTTGGTTTGAACCAAACTGATTATTAATCTGTCCATGTGTCTACATATAAGACTTGCAGCTATACACATCTTTGTTCTAAAGTAATAATTTTTAGCTGTAGTCTTCATATGCAGTACACGTTACTCAGGTTAATAGGATCTTTAATAATAGAAGGTCATTATAAAATGTGATCAGTGTTGATAACAAGGGAGTGCACAATGAGGAAATATCTTAAGGTTGAATCTGTTTTGTTCAGCCTATGTAAAAGAAGACATGAGATTTTGCTAGTGTGCAATTACCCTGACTTCTAGGACTTCATTTAGGCTAGCAGCAGTATCCTTGCTTACTGATTTCTGTGGTCAAAGCAGTCTGCCACTCCTAGTTGTGTGTCAGCTACCTATTTTAAGCATATGGAGCAGGACAACACTTAACTCAGCCATTCATTCACAAAACACAAACAAGTCCTTTTAAAACAATAACAATTTGTATGTTTGCCACGTCTGTGCCAGAGTCATCTTTATTTGATAGAGTTATTGGGTATTCAGTATACGACAGAACAGTTCATAGCTAAAAAAAATAATCAATATTCCTCAGCAAAAAGAAAGAAGAAAGACTGTTTTCAGGGCTAGACTTCTTTTTTTTTGGCTCATACATTTCTAAAATGTAAATCACCTTTGTAACAAAAATTAAAATCTTTTTGTGAAAAGATATTTTAACATTTAATTTTCCCTTCTTTCAACTTGAACTAACAGTGCTGCCTTCAGATCTACTCCTCGGAGACTAAATCTGTTATTTATAATCTTAAAAAAGACAGTGGAGCTTTTGGTGGAGATAGGTAGTTATTATTTTAATTTAACTAATATTTTCAACCTTAATATGGATAAGTCATTCTGTTATCATGCAAAGATGTCCAGAATCATTTAGTTTCCATTCACTGCTTCAGTTTAGCATGAAAATGTTGCAATTTATTATAAATTCATGATAATGATGATCAATTATTGTTGAAAAATTATAGAATTATTACTGAGAAATCAATTTATGGTAACTTCAGAATGTTCAGGTTAATTAAATAAGATGTGACTTTGAGACCCTTAAGATTATTGGAGCTTTACTCTTCTTCAAATTCTGAAATAAGTTCTAATAATATTTTTTTTATATCCTTTATTTTTTGTTGTTAAAAAGGCTGTTGGCACAATAGGAGATTTTAGATGGTAACATTCATAATAGATAAATTGCACATGAAATCTAAAACAGGTAAAAATGTTAAATGCCACACTGTAATTTGGAGGAATACATAAATAATAACTACTGTTTCAAAGCAGCCAAGGAGAAGAAGCAAATTTTCTTGTAGCACAGCACAACCAGAGTTATTGAAATTTTTCTTAGGGACATCTTGTACCCCAGGATAAGCTTTGGCAACACATTCTGCTAGAAAAAAGCCAGAAGGTCAATAGTGTTTGAAAGTAAAAATGAATTATTTCTCTAAGTTATGAAAATCAGGATATATTTCAAAATGATAACTGTCACCAGGGTGGGGAGCATGGACATTTTCACCTTTGTTTGGGAGCTGCATTAAGCTCAGGCCCTTGCCCTTGTGTCTCACTGGGGCTGCATATGTGCTTATGTGTTAAGTGTCCCATGAAAGAGTGGGCATCATCCTGGGAACCGGTTTATGTTCTGCAGACACATCAGTTAGAAACCTTTGAATTTCTGGGGTCACAATTCAAAATTTAGTGGCAATCTTATACTTTTCTCTAGTCTGCTCATGTGTCATTTTTGCCTCTTTTATTCTTCCATCTTTCATTACCTGCTTCATACTGAGAGTTCAAAGTAATTAACCCTTTCAGCACTTCAGAAAGTTGAGGACATTGAACTGTGTATTGAAAATCATATAGTATGTCTTGTCTTTGACAGAAGCGATTAATTTATTCTTGATTTAAAAGAAACTGACAGTGAACCTTTTAATCCCAGCTCATTTTAATATTTTTAACAATTACGGCAGAAATTGACAGTAAGCTGGATTTCATTCAGCTGCAACCAATTTATTTGAAAGAACAAACCATATGAATAAACCTAATTTTTCTCATGCTAATAATATAGCATGTGTCTCTGCAACATATTACATTGTTTGAATTTTTGAGTTCCTTTTCACAAAGGAGTTGCATATTTATTTTACATCTAAGCTGAAATCTAAGTAAAGTACCTAATATAGTCACCTATAAGAGCCAATTTAGATTTAATAGGTATTTAAATTTCACTAAATAGTTGTAGTGTTGCCTAACTTTCTTCTAAATCATTGCATTAAATTCATAGGTTACTAAACGTAAGCATATACAGTTATTTAAATTATCTAGGACTCTGGGAAGATTTAAAGAACAAACAAGTGAATTATAATATCTGAACTACCATTTTGACTTTTATTTTTATTGTTGTTAAGTTCTAAAATGAAGAGATGGAAATTATTGCACTTTCATGTTTGTCCATTCTGACTGACTCAGAACTTACTGATATGAAAAAAAACCCCTTACTTTTGTGAACACTCCTGGTCACAGGCAAGAGTAATAATTCTACCAAACTTTATGAGTACATTATTTTATTCCATTATGAAGAATGTAAATATTAGTATTTTTAAAAATATATGTTTTTAAAATATATTTTTTTTTACTGTTTCCCAGACTGTTTTGCACCTTGTCTTTTAAAAACAGTACTGATGTCTTGATGTAGTATGGAAAATAATAAGAATTTATGTTTACACGCTTTTAAAAATTCAATATATGTCTTTTAAATTTCAGAATAGATGTGTAGATATGTAGCCTAAAATAGGTAAATCAATTTTTTCAGGAAAAAAAATATATACATAGATAAATAAGCTAGTCAAACTCTCCTCTTTGATATTAAATAACTTCCATTTAACATTTTTTCTAAAACATAAAGATAAATTAAAAACTAAAAACTTTAAAAGAGAAATTGTTAAAAGGAAATAGAAAGATAAACTTAAAAGAGAAAACATTTAATATAAAACTTGCTTATGTCTTTCTAGGGAAAAACCTGTTGAATATTCAGCAGGAATTATAAATGTAAAACTTGCTTTAAACTGAAAATCTTTACAGGAATTAAGGAAATTGTGCCTAAAGGTACAAGAAAACATTTTTAAACAAAAGAAGTATTGTGTTACATTGAATAACAGTAATTTTTGACAGGAAAAAGTTGACACAAAATTGGTTTTAAAAACACAGAGATTCCCCTATTATTATATCTTTCAAGATTACATACCCATAAGAGACAATTATCGTATCTTTACCCTTGTACTATAAAACTAATTTTCTATTTCAAAACTGATGTGAACATAGTTGATTGAAAGGGATGGAGGAAATTAGCTTAATTTTCTTTACTGAGTTGTCTAGGGAGAATCTACCTTTCATAAAAAACAATAAAGGCTGAAATGAAGGCACACAGAAGACTTCAGGTTTTCAGTGTTGATTCATGATGTGACTATCACCATACAGACATCTTGAAGAGGTCAGTAACAGTTTAATTTAAATGTTTTCTCATATTTCAACTATTTCAGTATAAGTACACAAGAAAAAACAAACAAACAACCAAACTTTATTTTTGTTTTATACTAATAAATACTCTTCTTCTTCCCTCTCTCCTCCAAATGCATTGTCTTGCAAATACCAACTCTTTCATGTGTTTTTTTTTTTTATAGAGAACAGATTCAGAAAAAAGTTGGCTTGAGGGGAAACCTTTATGACCATCTGTTACAGTAGGAATAATATAGACCTTCACCATTTGTAGAAAATCACAATTAAATGGGATGAATGCACGAAAGAACTGTGAACTTTTGGAGAGTATCCAATTCACAGGAGGTACATTATCACAGTCGCCAACACAGCTCACAGCTGCTTGGTGTCCACCTGCCTGGATGAATCCACAGCCCTGGGGGATGTACCAATGTTCCTTATAGGGTGAATGAAGAGAACTACATGCTTCAGAGAGGGATATTAGAAAAATACCAGTTAAGCAGGAATCAAGAGAAAAAGCTGAGAAGTGTTTATTATATCCCACCAAAGACAAGGATCTGCATTTCCGTGCATTCATGTATTTTCTGCTGTAACTGTTTCCCATACATAGATGCAGTCATTAGATCAACCAACTAATTCCAGATTTTTCCATTTAAGTGAAAGTGTTGATTACTGGAATAAAAAGTCAAGTTATCTGTGTTGCCTCACCAGTTTTCAGGGATTCCATTCTCAATAAGTAGTTTTAGTAGGAGGGATCAATATGTACAAAATAGTCTTTAGGTGTAGTCCTGCAAGTAATATGGTCTCCAGTGAGGTAAAAGAACGTTTTGGTCACTTCAACAAAGGAATCTTGCATCTAACTAGAAATTAGTGTAGAAAGAGGAAACACTTTCAAGGAAAATGAAAGATGTTGCACAAGAGGAATGCCTATCTTGCTGACTACATCAAAAGACTCAAGATGAAATTAATTTTGTGTTGCTCATCCATGTCATGACTAAAGCTGTCCATGTTGGACTAATAAAATATTGAGTACCTGTGGGATTTCATTGTAAAATAAAATGAAACAAGACAGAACACAAACTTACATTCATATTTGATTTTACAGTAACTGAAAAGGATTTTGAATACAGATATTTTATTCAGTCACTGAAGTAATTTGGGAAAACTGGCCCATGATGATTTCTCCAAAGTTGCATTGAATATTTTTGGAAGCAGAGGGAAAAGAACATGTATAATTAAGCTCTTTCAGCACCTTACAACACAGTCCTCTGCTCACAATTGTCCTGCCTCCTCTGCTCAGGAGCAACTTGATAAGAGCTCTTGTCATTTTTGGGGATTTGCACAAACAATCACAGAACTTAGTAAATAATAACTATTCAGTTATTTGTTTAAAGTTAACCCCCCAAAATGGCAATTTTTTTTTCAGTTTAAATAAAATAAATAGAATTATTGTAGATTGATAAGATTTTTCTTTCCCCTCGCACTTCAGAAATTCCATTCAGGAACATCTAAAAAGGGAATGATCAGAACACGAAACAGCAAAAATTGCTCATTATTCAAATTCATTTGGAATTTTTCAAATTTATCATTTTGGAATTTTTAAATGGTCTCCTTTTTAAGATTAGATTAAGTAATTTCAGTTGACCTGAGATTGTATTGTTCAGTAAATAAACTGCTCTCCAGAAACGTCTTGCTCAGCTCTCTGCCAGCTGCAGCCTCTTGAAGTTTCAACCAGCTCCCTGTTCTCTGTCATTGTGAAGTGAAGAAGGGGAAAATGAAAGGAAAAGATATGACAAATCTATTATAATTTCTTGTGTATAATTGATCATTTTCAAAAATAACCTCTTCCCTGAAAAATGAATAATCAGGTGCTGTTGAAACCTCTGCTGTTGCTTTACCAATGACATCTTTTCTCAGTGTCACAGCTACCAATGCTGCTGCCCTCACCACCACCTGTAGTGAAGAAGTGACAGTCACACCAGAGGCCATGACAGAAGCATTGACATGAAATGAGGTAGCAACAGGAGAAATTGCAGTGTCAAGAAGCAACAGTGAAAGGTGACAACAAAAGTACTGCTTGTATGTAGTCTATGTGCTGGAAAATATGGTTAAATCCTAGAAGATTCCTCTGCATTTTTATTTCACTTATCTTTTCATTGGCATAATTTAGTCATGTTTTGAAGTTTTTTGATTTTTATTTTTTTTTTTTTAAATATCGGTTGTCAATATAAAACATTTGCCTACTGGAAATATTTTGTAGGAAAATACTGGACTGCACTTTTCATCTAAATGTAGTCTAACCCATGTATCTCCTGTGTGTTTTTCCAAACAGCTGGCATTATTTAGTCTGACAAATGAAACACTTCAGACAGTTGTTGTAATTAAAAACAGGAAACAGCAAGGTAAATAAAGTAAGCATGGGATCAATAAAGCATTATTATTTTAATGACAATCTCAAAAGCACAGATAATAAAGCACTAGGTTTCAAAGTGCAGGAAATCTTAGCAAGCACACGGTGGTCTCTGATGGAGCTCTTGAGTGAAGAACTGAACTAAAATGAAGTGTCTTGCTAAAATTCAGCTATTTGTCTCTGAAAATAACAAGAGATTTCTGGGGAATTAGCATAAATTAAAATGTTGCAATAAGGTTGGAGGGATGGAAGATCGGACAGGAACCAGGACTAAAAGAGAAGATAGGGGAAGAAAACCTGATAGTAAAGGAGGGAGAAGAAGCTCCAGTGAGAGAGGTTGTCATATACCAAAGTATTCTCCATAAGGTGTGTGGAGTTCATGCTCATGAAAGGAATTAGAAAGCTGAACCTATTTTCAGTCATCTTGTGCTTTTCTTGAAAAACAAGGAGCCTAACAGATTAAGAGGCTTCCCTAGTGTTAGCTGCAACAAGAGAATATCTCAGTGAAATAACTGTGGATCATGACAGAGACCGGGATAAGGACAGAGAATTCACCACAGGATCCACTGCAGTATCATGGCTGAGGGACTGTTTCCTTTCAGTGCTTTCTCCTAAGTGGATCTTGCAGAGCATACACAGTTTTCTCTACAGTTATTTCCTCTTCGTCTGTTTTCCTGCACTTTACCCTTTTCATCCCTGTGACTTGGTCAGATGAACTGGAAGAATTAATGACACTCCATGTCAGAATTTGCCTGTTAAACAATATGAATAGTGTGAATATTTGTGAATTTCTTAAGATAGGTTTGTAGTTTCCCATCATCCATTAATATTCTGGTAGAAACAGTCTTATTGTGTCAGCTCTTCTTCAGGTATAAATTTTTAAGGGTTTAGGTCTTAAATCTCTGATTATTACAAGAGTTACATATTTGACAATCTTTACATGTTGTGACTTGAAACTCATTGCCAAAGTGTTTACCTCATGAGGGTCAATAATTTCACTGCATGTTGCAGAAGTACCTTGGCAACTTAGAGATTTATAAGAACCATGAAACATTTGTTTTACTGACACTGATGACCTTCAGATGAACTAACAGCAGGCTTATATTTTACAAAAAAGGTTTAAACAGTAAATGCATTCTGTAGTATGTGATAAATGTTGAATATTTTTCTCAGGGGTAGAATTTTATTTTCATTTCTTTAACAACAGTCAAATGAGGTCAGATTCTTTAAAAAACACACTTATAACTCCAGTAGGATTTTTGTGAGAACTTTGAGCATTGTGAGGGAAGTGCATCTGATAAAATGCTAGCAGAAATACCATTGAAATAAATACGTCTGGAATTAACCCATAAGCTTGCAGTTTGTGGGTTTAAAATGCAAATATACTTAATGCTGAAATTAACTTTTGCAAAGCAGTAAGATTGAAGGCCATCCAAAGCATTTGTTCTAGTGAACAGAGAGCAGTTCAGAATGGAGAAGAGAGCAGAAGCCTGGCAAAAATCTTGGTGTAAAAAAATGTTGTGTTAATATACTGAAGCTAAAAGATAGGTTGACTAGAAAGAAAGAATGGAATAAAGAGATCGTTTAAGAGCAAGCAACAGTCTGCACAAAGGGTAAACTTGCAAGGGAGAGATGGGATGCATGGGAAGGTCTAAAGAATCATGAATAATACACAGAGTAATGTTGGCTGAGGAGGAGATGCTGATCATTAGCGGGTTGTGCAGATCTTTCAAAATCAGGCTCTCTAGATAAAATGAGAACTTCCTAAGGAACTTACTTTCTAGCAAGACTTTACAAATTCAAAAGGCAAAATTTCAAGAATACCTCTAATGATCTGTCAGAGCAGGGATTAACAAATATAAAGTGCATGTTAATTGCTTATTCATTGCCTGTATTATTCATACCTGTTTTCATTTTGTGATATTGCCAACTTGGAATCATGCCTTTGAACCAAGAGGTGTCATACACTAGAGGCTGTGATCCACTCTTACTATATAAGGTTTACTCTTACACAATTTCAGTGAAAAGGATACTGCTTTTGCTGTTTCTGACAATTTCTTAAATTCTTTCAGCTTCATCATTCACAAAAGCTGTTTTCTTGCACTTCCTGTTGGAAGCTGTCATATCAATTTCATTGCGTCCTGTCAAACATCTATCGCTGTCCTGCTAGATGTGGCACTAATGCTTGTAATGAAAACGTCTCCAAAGAACTTTTATTTCCTTAAGTGTGTCATGAGATTTATAAAGCTCTTTATCAGAAGTGTGATTCTTGAGTGAAAGATCTATTGCAGCATGACTAAAATACTTGAAACAATGTTCTTGCACATTTTGAGTGACTGCCATAAATATAACAAAATAAACATCCTAACCATCATCAAATTTTTGTAAGAAAAAAAATGCTGAATTATGCATATAATTGGTCTGAAATCTTCCCTTTAATACATGGCTTCAGATCCAACAACTTTGCCATTGTATTATTGAAACAGACCAGACCATCTCTGTTTGTCAAAAATGTTCTTTAATGAGGAAGAAATTCACAGATATTTTTGGAAATGTCAAAAATTTGAGCTATATACCTTCTTCAGACTATTTTGCTACTTATGCGTCATCTGCAGTATTAAGCTGAGATTCCTCTACTTTCTAAACTATTAATTTACAGCAGTCCATGAGTTGCTGTTAAAGTGGTAAGAACTCTTCTGTATGTTTCTGCTTTTGATCATCTACTAATCATCAGCATTTTATTGTTATTGTTGGACAGTTTTTGTTCCCACCGGGAGTCCTCTATCTATCAGTGATTAGATGCATTTAATAATTGTTTTGTATGTTTATATTTTTAAAGAATGTGCTTACATAGGCAGAAAGATGCAACACTGCAGAATAGAAACAGGTAAACTCTCTTAAAAGGAGAAACTTTGATCCTATTGTGAGTATTGAGAAAAATAGCAACATGTATTGAGACAGCAAGGACATCTGAAATTCAATTATATAACCAGAACACATCAGCGATCTTTGTAATACGGCAGTTTGTCTCTGACAGTAGCTATAGATGATGCTTAAAAATAACATTTTAAACCCTCTGTAGAGCACCTAATTGAGCAATGCCATTGTTGTGGCTTGGGTTGGGTCAACCACTAAACAAATGACAGAAGCTCTCAAACCAGGACAGCCATATTAGAAAGAAAAAAGCCTTGTGGCTTTTTAATGCTGACCAGCATGAAGTGCTTATGCATGAGAATTGAAAAACTTCTTTGTTATTTCCTGTACATTGTATACATCTGTATTATAGTCAAACTGAGTTAGTATTAATCAATAACGGAAGCACATTCAAATGTTGATGTCAAATCAACAAGTTTGATTTGACAAAGTCAAAATCAAATCAAAAATTTGACCAAAGTCAAATCAGAGCTAATTACTGCATTCGATTTTTTCCTCAAACAATTTAGTACTCAAAGCTATGAATATTTTGTATCTTCCTATGTATTTTTTTCAATAGAAAACAAAACAAAACAAAAACAACCGTAAAGGGCGTATTTAGTGAGTCACTGAACTCTTCTTACATCGAGTGCAAACGTCCATTTTAAGCATTGTCCTGTTCCTGTCATGGAATTGCTCTCCACTCTTGATGGTCCAGTTAAGCAAGGAGTGAATGCATTAGTTTTGCCAATGCAGCAAAAGTGCAAGTAGATTCCTCTGAGGACCTGACACAGAATTCAATAAGGACAGCGTAAGTAATCCCTTTCATGTCAAAACTCTTCAGGTTTATCTATCTGATGCTCTCTGTGTGTGTAAATAACGTAGCAAATTGAAAAATGAGACAGTATAAACAGAATAAGATTATTTTTATCATACAAACTACTGAATTTTCACTCGTTTCATACTCTTGCAAAAAAAAAGAGACACGTATGTTTTGATATTGTGATCATTATTACATGCGATGGGATATTTTGGAATATATGGAAATGTTGCCTCTTGATTACATTTTGTATCTTCAAGCTCATCTTAAGTGGTTTTGTGCTTTGTAGCTTTTACATGTTCTTAAGAAAGGGATATTATCATGTTGAGCTGTATAGAAACGTCTTTGCCCCACACTGCTGCTGTGGACTTAGCTCTTGTGTGGCCTTTTTGCCACAGCACTGATCAGTTCTCTGTTGTTACCCATGGATGGCTGCTCCCAGTCTCTTGACTGGATGCACAGTCACCACTTGTTTAAATCCTGCTGTGACATTTCTTTTGGTGTTTAAACACACACACACAGTCTTGTTCATACTCCATGCAAACTTGTGTATTGACTACACTGTATATTTCCTTTACAAATCTCTACATAAAAGCTTCAACTTGGAGAATGGAAGGTAAGGAGCTAAAATGAACCACATTTTTAGCAGTTCATCAGCTGTCCCTGCATTATTTATGCTTAAAGCTGAGTCCACAGGTTAATGGGAAGAAGTTAATCAATGCCTTTGCATACTCTAGAAGAACCATTACTATGAAGTATCACTTAGTTTTGTATCGCAGCTGACAGACTAAAACCCAGGGAGTGCAACTTTGTTCATTATTATAGAGTGTTTAATTTCTTTACCACTAAGAAAGTGAAAGAGCTTTTTCAAGCAAAAAAAAAATTCCCAAGTTGCTTTCAAACAGAGCACAGGAGGATGTCAGGTCAAGATGTCCAAGGAAAGAGGGAAAATTTAATGACCTTGGATCCATTTCTAAGGGATTAGATGACTTAACTCATACTTTGTGTTTGTATATTAAAAAATGTAAATATATCTAAGACAAGAGTATGTAATATGTTAAACAGTCTCTGCTTTTTTAGTAAGATTTGTTACTCATATTAAAACTAGCAATGGCCTTACCTTCATCAGAACGCTGCTAAGTCAAGTTAATGTCATATCAATTTCTGTCAGGAAGTACTTAGCTATCAAAAGTTGCTTGGACCTTAAGGAGAAAATAGATGTTTCCTTGCTTTTCCCATATACCTGAGTTTAATAAATTCAAATAGGAAGAAATCTTCAGGTCGATACTTAGAATTTCTTTTCCCTTGGATTGTATAAGCAGCAGATGACATTTTGTTTTGATGTCTGTTGCACGGCTGTTTCTGATATAAATGAAGCACACATTTCAAGCTCCAGAAATTTAAAAAATGTAAACTAAAATATAAGCAATGGAAAATACATATTAAAAATAATAGTTGTGGGAGTTTCCACTTTTCTTTAGACTTCTGAAGCTTTCAGTTTTCATGGAAAGCTCATCATAGTTTGTACTATTTATAGCAAACTCACCCAAGAATCCTGACATCAATATTGACATTTAAATGCATGTTTTCACAAAAACTTTTAATTGAAAACACTCTTTCATGAATGTCAGATATCTCCAATGGGAATGCAATTAGTTTACAGATTATACATTTAAAAAAACCTTAGACTTAATTTTTAGTGGTTAATATGTTTCACAATGAAGTGCCATTTACATCATCCCAAAGTGTAGATATCTCCATGAAAATATTTTTTTTTCTTAATGTCTGAGAGCATAGATTTTTCTTCAGCAGAGTATATAGTGGCAAGTGTTATCATCTACTTAAAACAGAACTGTGCTTAAAATATCTTTTTTGGAATATAATGCCTTGTTATGCAAAATTTTATGCATCTCCTTAATTCCACAGTTCATATAACCTGAGAAGGAGTAAGGATTGTGTGCCTTTATTAGAGATCTCAATAGTTTTGAAAAATTTTGACCAGTGAATTACTACTACAGTTTTGGATTGACAAATGTTCAGTATCTGAAATACTATCAGGCAAAGTCTGAAAATACTTAAAATTATGTAATTTTTTCACTGCCACAAAGTCTAATTTCCTTCCCCTCTAATATCAAGGAGAACTGACAATCTACTTCCAGGTAACTAGTGTGTTAGTGGTTCATGTAGGAAACTTGGGAATTTCTCATTTTAGATACTGAACAGTGCAGAGAATGAGGATCTATTTTTCTAATCCTCTTGATGGCCTTTCTCTAACAGCCTACTTTTCTTCATAGGAAATAACACTAAGTGAAATACAGGCAATAGTACAAAAAATAATTAATGTTATTTTTTGCATTTCCAAACTAAAACAAACAAACAAAAAAGTGTTAAAATGACCTTACTTATGCAAATAAGGCCTAATTAATTCCAGTAAAAAATCCAAATTATAATATATGGTATCTTGAAGTAACATCAGGATGTATAACCCCAGACATATCAGAGATCTATCAACCAGCATTAAATCCTTAAACATTGTCCTGGTCTGAGGTAAAACAAAGCAATTTTCTGTTTTACAATTTTGCTTTCTTAGCTGGGCCTCTTCTAACTAACTGAACTCTGAAATTAACGGCACATTGTTCAGAACTGTTTTGTCTTGAAATCATAAGACCTGATTATACCAAGGGAGGGTGCAGAGGGACCCTTGCTTATACTTACTGCTAGAACAACCAAGGTCAGGGAATTTTCGTCATTTGGCCTGTTGGAGAGTCAGAAATGGAAAAGCATAAAGGGGTCCCACCTGCATGGAGGAACAGACAGGACAGGTGACACAAAACTGACCAACAGGGGTATTCCATCCCATCCGCATCAAGCCCCGTATAAAAGCTGAGGGATCAACAGGTCAACTCTCCTTCTTCAATGGACGACGTCCAAGGAGGACCCTGTCTGTTCATCTGCCTTTGATCCCAATCCGAGTGTTCCTGACTCCAGATCTGGAATCCAGCTNTTTTTTCTAAACTCTTAAATCTCTTTAATTTCTTCCTCTCCTCTCTTTTACCCAAAAGGGGGAGAGGGGGACATCTGTCAATCTTGTTTTGGTAAATTTGGCTGAAACCATGACAAACATCTTTTTCAAAAACCACTGCCTGCAAATAAGCCAAGTTTCAGGAACTGGAGGTACCTGATATTTACACACTACATAAAATAGTATAAAACTCAGTTTTGCTTTAGCAAAGAAAGTCTGAGCTGTGTGTTAGTTCATGACACCATGTTATTAAGGGTGAGATGAGTTAGTTGAGTGTATGAAAACAATGACCCAGAACAGAATCTGAATCCCAGAAAATCGTTTTATTTTCATTTATGAAAACTATGATTAATCTATTGCCATTGCTATTCTCTTTTGGAGGAAAATTCTACTTTAGAAACAAAGTGGGCAAAATTCTGAGTTCCTGCAGAATACAGCATATCCTGTCATTTCTGAAATACTTCAAGTTATGAAAGAAAAAAAGTCTCTACTGATGAGACTTTTATCTTGTCAATTAGATTTTAAGAAGCTCAGGGAAACTTAAAAGACAAAATGAAACAATATTTACATCAAGAGATGTTTGGCAAATTGAAACATTCTGAAAATACTATATTCCACATTTTATTAATGTAGTAATCTATAAAAGTCAAGGCAGGGAAATGAAATTGATTTCCAAAAACTAAGGAGAATTTAATGCTTTAGGTAATGAAGGTATGGAAGACTTTAGGCCTTTTTTCTCCCTAAATATGTTGATTTTTACTGCATATACATCTGAGGAGTTGAATTTATGTGTTATGTTACTAATGTTTTTATTTATTTAATAACCTAAAAAGCACCATTTGTCTGGAAAGAATGCAGAGACAGAAGCAGGTCATACAGGTAACCAGAATACACTACAACTTCTTATCACTAAAAGCAAAATGGGAAAAAAAATATAGCCTTAAAATCCTTCAGCCAGGACATGTGACACATGCTTTACAAGAGACAACATGTGAATGAAGAAGTCAATCTTTTTTTATTCACTGCCTCATACCACCTATTCCAAATTATCTGAGGCATTTCACTCAGAGGTGAAATGCTGGTGTTCTGAAGGGACTGGTCAGCTTCTCTTGCCTGTTCCCAGCACTATTGCAGGGGAACAGGAGATAAGAATTCTGTTCTTACCTCCTCAATTTGACCTTACTGGTATGAATCCATGAAATATCTGAAGAATAAGGATAATTTTACCTATCTTTTCAGTCTTTTCAGTCACCAGTGAGTTCTCAAAAATGTTTTGATAGATGGGAAAGGAGGATAAAAAGATGACTTTCTGATGAGTGCAGTACAGAAAAGTATAAAATCTTCAAAGGTTGTTCTCATCTGTTTAAAATGCTGGCATGACCAAAACTTTAATTTTGTAACTTTTTTTTTTTTTTGAAAGAACACTTGAGAATGGCTTGTATCCAATTCAGCCCACCAACTTTTTCTTGGCCTGTAATAAACAGGGTCATCTTTTATTGACTTTTTAGTGAAAGCTAATAAACCATCTAATATTATTGTTAGCTAAAGTATTTTGTTTCTAGACAGCTGGATTTTAGCTGAATATCCAATTAACTGAAGAATAATGAATAACATTAATTCAAATAATAAAGTAATACCTATCAATTCATTGTAGAAACATGAATTTAAGAGACGGTGGGAGGACAAAGTCCTTCAATTTCTGGGCTCTGAGTAATCTTTTGTACTACAAAGAGTTAGACAACATTCTCATTATGAAACTGGATTTGTTTAACCTGTCTCCTTTCCTACCTTTTAGTGAAAAAAATGAAAGGTAGTTGACTAAGTTGTGTCTTATTTACAGTAAGTGTCCAACTATAAACACCTTACCAAAACTGCTTGGGTGTACTCTGTACCTAGGTCTGTCAGGATGTTATCCTTTCTTATAAATCACAGGGAATAAAAGAGTGTTCTAATCTAACATTTGCACTCCATACATTTAATGTGGATCTTTTACCTTAATTAGAGGGGAAGAAAAGTGCTGAGATGAAAACTGAATTTACTGTGGATTGTGCTTGCCTACAGTGAACTCAGTGAGAATAGTCATCCTTGAGATCAAAAGAGAGACATAAGGTGAATTTTTTAAAAAGGCTATATAAATTAAACCCCTCAGATTTAAAACCAAAGTATGTTCTGTTCCTCAATTAGTTTAGATCAAATCTTTCTAAATGTCATCTGCAGTTAATAATATTTTAAATTTTCCTTGTAAAGAAATGTTAGTGGTTCTATTTTTGAAGTTTTAAAGCAACAGAGAGGGGGAGTATAGATCTGGCCAACATGTTATTCCTTTTTGTGGTCTGGACCTGCTACAGAAGCAGTCTTACCTTATCTCCCAGACATTACTCAGTCTGTTTCATAGGTACCATCCAATCCCTTGCTTTTGTTCTGTTTCAGGTTTAATGGTTGCATGCTTTGCCCAGTTTTTGTAGAAGGTGTAGATACATTTTGTTTCTCACACCTTTATTGTTCACTGATCACAAAGTGAGTGACAACTCATGAGAAGGCTACTGTCTTTTCCATCCATATGCTTGCCATAAACTAATTCAGAGCTCCATAGTCCTTATGTGACTTACTAGAATAGTATATATACTTCTTTTTAAAATAAATTTATTTTATTCCTGCTTTTAACACGAGCAGTGATATTGCAGGTAGTCAGCAATCGTATTTTCCTATTGGGCAGTATTTTTCTGTAAAACAATCTAGGTAACATGAAGATTCTTGTCAAATAATGGTCCAGATTTGACTCATTAGCTAATAAATCACCATTTTAATAATCCAGATACTTTTTTAAACCTTGAAACACAGCTGGATTGTAGATAACCTGGACTCAAAGAAATGAGTTTAAAATAATGATCTTGAAATCCAATTAACCTTGTAATTATTATAATGGAACTTCTTATTTATGATGGCCACAGCTGATATACCGGCATTTTGTGATTATACGTGCTTGGCTGCTCTAGTCTCAATAAATATTCATTATGGAGGCTGAAGCTACTATCTCTGTTCATAAGACATAAATAAATCAGTGTCAACTTTGGACCATGTTCCGTAGTTTTCTTGAAAATGCCATATGGGAAAATCACAGACCAGCTTTTGTGCTATATTTTCTCTATCTTTTCAGAATATTCTGTCCCATTATCTTCTTCACAGCATTTGGTTGACACAACTAACTGATTAAGACAAAAAAAATCTCCTAAGTGACATTACATCTTAGAAACAGTATCTTTCAAATATACTTACTTTATCATTTATTGGAAGAATCTTATTCTTCAAAGTTTTATTTTTTAATACTACTCATATTAAACCAGAATTTTGATAGTATAAACCTCACAGGATGAGTCTCAGGAACGAAGTTCTCTTGTGGTCAGTATGGTTACTCAAAAATACAAGTCAATAATTTGGGAACAAGTTTGATGCTCCAGCAATACTCTGGTGTTGGATGTAATTCCAACAGTAGTTGAAATATAAAATAGCAAAAGGGAGCCAAGTCTTGTGACAGAGTATTCAATAGAAAATTTTTTTCACTGCTTAATGAAACATTTGGGGTTTTTTGTTTGGTTGATTTGGTTGGTTGGTTGTTGGTTTCCAAAATAAAAGATGAAGTAGATACTGCAAATACTGAAGTGTCATTACAAAAGAAATCATAAAATCAACCCAGTCTTA
Organism: Pedionomus torquatus; assembly: GCA_013398155.1. Lineage (NCBI taxonomy): Eukaryota > Metazoa > Chordata > Aves > Charadriiformes > Pedionomidae > Pedionomus > Pedionomus torquatus. Next base: position 485,592 of record VZRU01006516.1, on the reverse strand, counting down.
TAAGTAGAGGTGAAATGAGAAAACAATCCTGGGTGAATTACTGCTTTTTCATAAACTTCTGAGGTGCTGTTTAAGGAGATTGTATCAGGATAGTATCAGTTAGTACAGTGTCATGGTTTCAGCCAAATTTGCCAAAACCAGATTGACAGATGGCCCTTCCTCCTCTCAAAAAAAAAAAAAGAGAGGAAGAGATAAGGAGATTTACAAGTTTAGAATGAGCTAAACTACTTTAATGAAGTATTAATACTAATATTTAAAGAAAAGGGAAAAAAAATAAAGGTAATGAAATAGATACAAAATATACAAAACAGTATTGAGCTTCCAGGATGACAGTCATGTCACCAGCAGGCATCAGGAAAAGTCCCAGACTGAATTCGATGATCAACAGGAGATGGATTCCAGATATGGAGCCAGGAATACTCGGATCGGGATCAAAACCAGACAGACAGGGTCCTCCTTGGACACCAGCCATCGAAGAAAGAGAATTGACCTTTTGATCCCTCAACTTTTATACTAAGCATGATGCAGATGGGATGGAAGACCCCTGTTGGTCAGTTTTGGGTCACCTGTCCTGTCCATTCCTCTCTACAGGTGGGACCCCTTTACGCTTCTGCGCTTCCGACACTCCAACGGAGCAAATAACGAAATTACTTGACCTTGTTTGTTCTAGCAATAAGTATAAGCAAGAGCCCCTCTGCATACCATCCCTTGGTATCATTAGGCCTTATCACTGTGAGAGTGAAGTTTTCTGAACAATGTGCTGTTAATTTCAGAGCTTAGTTAGTTAGAGGAGGCCCAGCTAAAAAAGAAATATTGTAAAACTGAAAATTGGTTAGTTTTANTTTTGTTCTGTTTCAGGTTTAATGGTTGCATGCTTTGCCCAGTTTTTGTAGAAGGTGTAGATACATTTTGTTTCTCACACCTTTATTGTTCACTGATCACAAAGTGAGTGACAACTCATGAGAAGGCTACTGTCTTTTCCATCCATATGCTTGCCATAAACTAATTCAGAGCTCCATAGTCCTTATGTGACTTACTAGAATAGTATATATACTTCTTTTTAAAATAAATTTATTTTATTCCTGCTTTTAACACGAGCAGTGATATTGCAGGTAGTCAGCAATCGTATTTTCCTATTGGGCAGTATTTTTCTGTAAAACAATCTAGGTAACATGAAGATTCTTGTCAAATAATGGTCCAGATTTGACTCATTAGCTAATAAATCACCATTTTAATAATCCAGATACTTTTTTAAACCTTGAAACACAGCTGGATTGTAGATAACCTGGACTCAAAGAAATGAGTTTAAAATAATGATCTTGAAATCCAATTAACCTTGTAATTATTATAATGGAACTTCTTATTTATGATGGCCACAGCTGATATACCGGCATTTTGTGATTATACGTGCTTGGCTGCTCTAGTCTCAATAAATATTCATTATGGAGGCTGAAGCTACTATCTCTGTTCATAAGACATAAATAAATCAGTGTCAACTTTGGACCATGTTCCGTAGTTTTCTTGAAAATGCCATATGGGAAAATCACAGACCAGCTTTTGTGCTATATTTTCTCTATCTTTTCAGAATATTCTGTCCCATTATCTTCTTCACAGCATTTGGTTGACACAACTAACTGATTAAGACAAAAAAAATCTCCTAAGTGACATTACATCTTAGAAACAGTATCTTTCAAATATACTTACTTTATCATTTATTGGAAGAATCTTATTCTTCAAAGTTTTATTTTTTAATACTACTCATATTAAACCAGAATTTTGATAGTATAAACCTCACAGGATGAGTCTCAGGAACGAAGTTCTCTTGTGGTCAGTATGGTTACTCAAAAATACAAGTCAATAATTTGGGAACAAGTTTGATGCTCCAGCAATACTCTGGTGTTGGATGTAATTCCAACAGTAGTTGAAATATAAAATAGCAAAAGGGAGCCAAGTCTTGTGACAGAGTATTCAATAGAAAATTTTTTTCACTGCTTAATGAAACATTTGGGGTTTTTTGTTTGGTTGATTTGGTTGGTTGGTTGTTGGTTTCCAAAATAAAAGATGAAGTAGATACTGCAAATACTGAAGTGTCATTACAAAAGAAATCATAAAATCAACCCAGTCTTATAAGTAGAGGTGAAATGAGAAAACAATCCTGGGTGAATTACTGCTTTTTCATAAACTTCTGAGGTGCTGTTTAAGGAGATTGTATCAGGATAGTATCAGTTAGTACAGTGTCATGGTTTCAGCCAAATTTGCCAAAACCAGATTGACAGATGCCCCTTCCTCCTCTCAAAAAAAAAAAAGAAGGGAACG
>VZRU01006516.1:461082-483262 GCA_013398155.1 Pedionomus torquatus | reverse complement strand
GGAAGAGATAAGGAGATTTACAAGTTTAGAATGAGCTAAACTACTTTAATGAAGTATTAATACTAATATTTAAAGAAAAGGGAAAAAAAATAAAGGTAATGAAATAGATACAAAATATACAAAACAGTATTGAGCTTCCAGGATGACAGTCATGTCACCAGCAGGCATCAGGAAAAGTCCCAGACTGAATTCGATGATCAACAGGAGATGGATTCCAGATATGGAGCCAGGAATACTCGGATCGGGATCAAAACCAGACAGACAGGGTCCTCCTTGGACACCAGCCATCGAAGAAAGAGAATTGACCTTTTGATCCCTCAACTTTTATACTAAGCATGATGCAGATGGGATGGAAGACCCCTGTTGGTCAGTTTTGGGTCACCTGTCCTGTCCATTCCTCTCTACAGGTGGGACCCCTTTACGCTTCTGCGCTTCCGACACTCCAACGGAGCAAATAACGAAATTACTTGACCTTGTTTGTTCTAGCAATAAGTATAAGCAAGAGCCCCTCTGCATACCATCCCTTGGTATCATTAGGCCTTATCACTGTGAGAGTGAAGTTTTCTGAACAATGTGCTGTTAATTTCAGAGCTTAGTTAGTTAGAGGAGGCCCAGCTAAAAAAGAAATATTGTAAAACTGAAAATTGGTTAGTTTTACCTCAAAGAATGACATACAGTCAAAATATCGCTGAGTCACATTTTTAAAGCCAAATGCAACTATGTTTAGAGATTTATCCAGAATGAGAATAAAAGCTATAGCAATTTTTGAGCATTTTGTCCATTTAGGCTCCCATATTTATCAGGTCACATTACAGTTGCAGAAGTAACTGCAACATGTTTATAACAGTCACCCTGCAGTTTACTATATTAAGTGGTTTTAACATAACTATCATCATATTTTTTTACTTGTCTCAGGAATCTAAGAGTAGTTGGGCAGAAAGACATGGCAGAATGCTTCTGAATGACAATTTCCCTGAAAAACAGGTGTTGTGTACTGAATGAAACAATCTCTGTTTTATTCATTCTGTTGTGCTGCCATCAAGAAACTCATTCACCATCTTCCCTGTTTCTCTAGCTCTTCAGCTTTTCCTGAAGATAAAAAAGGACAACAAAGAGCTTTCCACACACAGGTAGCAGAAAAAAAGTACCACTTTGGGCATTCTGTTTAAATCTCTGTATCCCTGCAGCATCTTAATTTCTTTATTTACTTAAATTTTGCATGCGGCTCATTCTGCACATCTGCTGCGAAGTGAGAGCAGCTGAGGTAGATTTTTGTATGAAGTGGCAATTCTCTTCCCTTTGCAATCACATGGAGCTGCGTGAGTTTAATAGATGTTGAACAGGACCTGCTGAATAGATCAGATTTAAGTCACATACTCCCAAATGTGGGCAGCCTGCCAGCCTGCTGTATGGGTATTTTCCTTGATAACTACAAAGCAAAAACTGCACCTTTGCTCTGTGTTTGGCTAGAGATACACAGTTTTGCACATAACCCATAAAAGAGACTATAAATTTTAAGTTCTAAATATAGTTTTAACTGAATGTTTTCAGAGTTTTATTAAATCTCTTTTTTTTTTTAATTTTCATGAAAGGAAAAAGAATTAAAATCTGTGCTTAATTTTACAGGCTGGTGTACCTTTTTTTTTTTTTTTTTTATCTGATTCCTTCAGTTGTACCAGTAATACTATGTTCCGCAATGCCAATAAAGTAATGAAACATGACTGAAGTAACAAGACACAGCAATGAAATAGGCCACAAAATACAACAATTTGGAGCTTTCTGAACAAAAAGAGAAGAAAAAACCTCTATAGATTTGTGACTATAATGCAGTTTCTTACTTGAGGAGCAGTTAAAACAAATGAAAATATTTTCTTCACTGTAAAAATACTTTATATATTGCAGTCATAGGAATTCTCTATGCTAGACCCAAACTTGTAATTGCTATGATTGCGCTACTTCAGGCTGAAGGCACTTTTAATTTGCCACTTTACATTTAAGAATCTTATTGTACTTATTTCAGATCTACTGATCTGAATAAATGCATGTAGGTATGTGCTTGTGTGCATTTATCACACATGCACACACACACAGAAACAAGGTATGAAAGGGCCAAAATATATCTCTGAGGCCAAACCTACACTGCTCCTTATGACTAACACAGTTAATTCAGTAGAAGTTTCTAGTGAAATTTGTCATACTGATGAAGTTTATTTTTATACATGTCTGTGAGGTGTTATTTTATCAACAAACAGAATAATTTTGCTGTAATCTGATGCACTGCACTAATTTTCTATATGAGGAAGTATTCCTAATTCTAATTAGAATTTATAAGCTCTAAGTCCTGACTTGTCTGGAAAATTACACATGAAGATGGAAACCTAGATAAAGACCCAGGTTTAACAAGTCTTGACTATATAAATCATATATAACACTTTAAAAAAAATACTCTGCCCCACAAACAGATCCCACAAATCCCTGTCACAGAGTTAGTACTCATACTTGACTAGAGGCACTAACTAAAGGCACGGGATGTGTATTTGTGCTTTAAATATGAATACAATATAAGTTACTGTCCTCTCATACCCCATACCATAATTTTTTTATGAAATTATAACTCTTTCTCTTAATTGAGTATATTGAATAACCTAGAGAGAGACATGTTCTGAGTCCTTGTACCTCATCACAAAAAGGCATACAAAACACTTAAACACCTACCTATGAAAGCAAGTGGTAAAGAATAGGGAGTAATTCCTCATCTGGTGGAAGGGCGGCAAATAATACTGAGAAAATCTGTATTTCACATAGCAGAGGCAAATTAGAGACCAGATCAAGAATTTGTCTACGTGAATTCAATGACAGATTTGATATAAAATAATAAGTTTTCCAGGCCTTTTATTTTCATCCTGAAGCAACACCACAGCCTGGTCAGTATGTCCTAATCACATAGGTGGAGTACAGTAGCATGCAGGTTTGGGATAATAAATGAATCTCAAGGGCTGATACCAAGACTGATGGTGGGCTGAACAGCTTCTGGGCTGAAAAATGGGATGAAATGCACCTTCAGAAAGTAGGCAGGTGATATCAAACTTGAGGAAGCCAGCAGAAAATTTATGGAGTTGAACAAAGTTGAATGTGACATCCTGCACAGGCTGACTAGGAAGAAGCTTAGCAGAAAAGGATTTAGGTGTCCCTGTGGACAAGCCAAACATTGTTCAGCAGTCTGTGCTTGCAGAAAAGAATGACTGCATGTTGGGCTACATGAGGAAGAACATATCAATAGGTCAAAGTGTTTCGTCTGTGCTTGGCACTAAACGTGCAGCATCCAACCTATTATACCCGGTTTTGGACTCCCCGGTACTCAGAAAACATTGACATGAAGGAATTAGTCAGTGCAGGGTCACCAAGGTATTTAGAGGGCTGGAGCACAAGATCTACATAAAAGGAAAGACTAAGAGAACTGATTTTTTTTCAGTATGGAAAACAGAAGATGAAAGGGAGCTGTTTTCAACTACCCAATAGGAGACAGTAGAGAAGTATAGAGAGTGTAGAGAAGATAGAACCAGATTTCTCTTGGATATGCACAGTGGCTACAAGCATGAGCTGCAACAAAGAATATTGTGAATAGATGTTAGGGAAGAAAAAAGGTCATGGTGTGAGTGGTCAAAACATGCTGATGATATTTAGTGCTTCACTGTGATCTAAAGTTGGAACTAAACATTGCTTGGAGATTGGTATTGGTCTGAATGGGAGTTTGGACCAAATTTCCTCCAGACACCGCAGATGCTAACCCATAAACAAAATATAAGATTCCCTGAAGTTACATTAGCAGGCTCCATCATAAACTTTTGCCTTGTCTTAGATGTCCTGTTTCAAAGTCTCGATTTTTAACAAAAACAATTTTCTTCTGTTGCAGGGACTTAAAACATTCAACTTATGATAAAATTCTCTTTGTACCTTTAATGTTTTGCACAATAGAAAATCCTTCTAGCCCTGACTTCCTATGTTGATCTGTCTTTGTGTATATTCTACTGTCAGTTACAACTCTCATAGCCCTAGCTACAATTATCCACTAATAAGCAGGAAACATCATTGAAGAAGTTTGTGCTGGAAACGCTTTTCCTTTATCCTCTTCTTTATATAATTCATGGAAGGATAAAAGCAAGAAGAGACATACAGTATCACTGTCTCATTCCCATTCTGAATACTAATTTTCCAGGTGTTCTTTCCTTTTATGTTAGATCACCTTCATACCTGACAGAATCAAAACCCAATTTCCTTGAAAAAAACATCCCCATGTCTTTTCTCTAATCCCTGATTTTCAAATGTCAATGAAAAACTTTATGGAAGTGAAAAATACACAAATAAATTTTATTCCTTAATGTAGATTTTATTTGATGTTAAAAAAGCTAAAGGCTCAGTTTCTCTAATTGAATCTAACGGGTCCAGAGGAGGGTCACAAAGATGATTAGAGGGATGGAGCACCTCTACTATAAGGACAGGCTGAAGGAGCTGGGGCTGTTCAGCCTGGAAAAGAGAAGGCTCCAGGGAGACCTTCTAGCAGCCTTCCTCTCCTGTAGGCTGAAGGGAGCCTACAGGAGAGCAGGAGAGGGACTCTTTGTCAGGAAGTGTAGTGATAGGACAAGGAGTAATGATTTTAAACTGGAAGAGGGGAGATTTGGACTAGATATTAGGAAGAAATTCTTTCCTGTGAGGGTAGACAGACACTGGAACGGGTTGTCCAGGGAAGTTGTGGATGTCCCATCCCTGGAAGCGTTCAAGGCCAGGCTGGATGGGCTTTGAGCAACGTGGTCTGGTGGGAGGTGTCCCTGCCCATGGCAGGGTGGTTGGAACTCGATGATCTTTCAGGTCCCTTCCAACTCTAGCCGTTTTATGATTCATTCTATGATTTAAGTGGTAAAGATTTTTTTTTCCTTTTCCTTTAGAATTTGTCATCAGGCTAGAAAATGGTTCAATGCACTGAACTGAGGGAAAGTCACATTCAAAACATCAATAGCAAAATTAGATATTCATTTGTATTTGGAGATTATCTCCATCTGGTTTTGTTTTCAAAAGACAACCAGTTGCTTATCAAAGCTTGAAAGATAAATCTTAAAATAAGAATCTTGAACATTATAACATGGTTATTTGGTAGTTAAGTGAGTTTCTTTTTTGATATGGTTGCTTTTTCTTAGCATCTTGTTTTGTTTCTGAGTGTTGGGGTTTTTTTTAAGTTTTGGTTTGTTAGTTTGTTTATTTCTGCTCAGGACTCATAATATCTTCCACCTGCTCAAATCTCTTTTTTTGCACCTGAACAAATTTCCATGCTGCCATTTCTGAATTTTCATGCAGCACACAGGAATGGTACAGACACGTATCAGGAGTTTATGCTTAGGAAGATGATGAAGAACAGGCCAGTACCCTGTGTTTCAAGAAAAGGAGGAGTGTATGCTGTGGACTTAAGTGGCATGTCATGACCAAGTGAAAGCACATTGTAGTAGCCTTTAATATGCTATGACCTGAATATTGTTGGCCATAGGCTGCCATGAGCTACAGTCAGTACAGAGATTGACCATCTGCAAGGTTCTCTTTAATCATGGTGTCCTGGGTGCCCTGTGATCTGCTTGTATGTTTTCATGGATCATCAGCAACCCATGGACTGACCACGATCTGGCAATCAATGTTATGTTTTCTATTCACTTGTTAGGATTTTGTATCTTGCTACTTGACAAAACTCTCAATTTCTGCAACAGGAAAAAAAAATAAAACAGGATGCTAATTTCCCTTCTTGTTTGTTAATGAAAAAATATGAAAGAATATCATTCACTATCATTACTGACACAACTTTTGAAGGCCTTTCCAGACTTTAAGCAGAGCTACACCGTAAAGTTCCTTCCTCCTGCAAAATTCCCACACTGATCATTACTTTCTGCCTACTCAAATTTCTAATTCACTTTAAAATGTATGAGTCAATGTTGAGATGAATATGTATTTTATTTTGACTTCTGCTATTACGTCAAAAATTATATCAAAGAGCAGTGCATCCTTCACTTTCTGCCTTATGTTTTCTGTGTGTAGTTGTGCCCTGGTGAGTAATGTGTAGTAAGGTGCAATATGGAGCATAGCTTGTAGTCTATTGAAGGGTGCTTGTGTTTCACTCCAGAGATGGAAGTCTGTGATCAGTGAAAACAAGAAGTTCTATAACATGAAAACATAAAAAAAAAACCCAACTTATTTTTTCTAGAGGGACAGTAAGATATAATTTAAATTGGATATATCTTGAAAAGCATAACAGTACAGTGTGCAGAATGATATAAAAAGCATTTGTGTGGTGGCTTTGTCATTGCACTTTAAAAATTATTCTGGTGACACATATGAAAGTGCTTATGACACAAATTATTTAAGTATCATGTCTTATGATTCAGTCGCAAATTAAACATATGCAAAGTCGGCAGATACTTTGCAATTAGGTTCTTCATCTTTATAGGTATTAGGAGTCCCAAAATATGGTTTTGGTTTTGGTTTTTTTTTTTTTTTAAATGCTTAATACTATTTTATTTTATTGCAATTCTTAGCAACAGAGAACTAAAAATGGTTGCTTGATTGCTGTAAAGCCGAGTGTGGGTTCCTCATATGACGCAGAATATTTGTATGAAAAAAAACCCTGCAAAGTGATTATCAAAATGTCTTATTTTCAAACAAAAATTTGATTCTTATCATTATAGATTTATTTTTTTCATCTTTTGTGATGGACACAGCTGCATCAAAAACAAAACAAAAAAATAGAAATGAAAACAACATATATTTTAAATTTTAAGAGGTTTTGAGCTGCATAGAGAGATTCATTTTTGAGCCTTCATATCAACACCTTAGTAAGCCACAAAGACAGAGAGAATCAAATGCCTACATATTCCTAAGCTCCTATCACCTATAGCAGTGGATCCTACATTTCATTTTCTTGATGTGCCATGGACTATAATGCAATGATCTATCATGTATGATGCATCAAATACCATGTTCCAGAAATGAAATATGGAAATACTGACACTGTGTAGCAGCAGGCAGGGTTTATGATCTAGTGAGTTCCCTTTGAGACTCTGATCATAAGATGTGAGACTTCAGTTGCCTGACCTACTGAACCATTAATGACTGATAGACCATGAGTTTGGCAAACTTAGACTCATGTGTCCCTCCTTATTCTTACAGGTACTGACAATTACTGTGAAACTCATGGGTTGTAGTAGGGCAAATGTACATGTGAAAGAGAGCAAGAGAACATGAAAGCACTGCAATTCAGCTCTGCAGAGGTGGAGATGTGACAGGTAACCAGGCTGTACTCCTGGTGTGATTATGATAGCTAACTATTAGCTTCCTGTGGTATTGTTTCCTACACAATCAAAAAATTTTTGTGAGGAGGCATAGCATAATATCTAGTTGTGGCAATATATATAGAGAGATTTAGTATGTTGCCTTGGATGCTATTATCGACTGGTGTTAATATACAGCCTGCATTTAGTCCTTTTGTATTTTGTAATTATAAGACTTTCTGTTTTATGCTATAAAATTATTAATGTTATGCTTTCTTTTTTTCTTTATGATTCTGTCCTGTGTTCTAGAGAAGACTTGATACATTTATGTTTTTTAAAATAACCATAACTTAACACACATTTTAAGAAAAGCCAGCAGGGATTACTAGACCAAAGCTATGATGATAAAATAAAATTTTTAAGTCCTTTGAAATATTATCCTGTTTAAAATACCCTTCATGCTAGATACCAAGTCTAAAAATCACCTTTTTGTTTGTTTTTTTTTTAATAAAACAATATTTCTGTAATTTGGTATCTAAAGATTTAATTTTTTCTGGAGTTCATTTTGATTTTTCTTTTCCTTTCCAGATGATAACAGATAACCAGGTTTTCTGCAATATTTTTGTCTTGTAGATATTCATGAAAAGAACAGAAGAGGACACACCAGTTTTTGCTCAAGGTCTTGACTGAGAAAGATGTTGTCTATGGTTTTCCACATTCTCTTACTCTACTGAAAAAAAATGATGTTAATACACTTCAATGCTTTTATGCACAATGATCCATACTGAATAAGTGGGGTAATGGGTGATGTGTGGTATATTCAGACAATTTTTTGTCTGTTTTACAAGAGATGTTTGAACTGTACTACTGGCTTGGAAACCTTGGTGTTTGTTTGTTTGGGGTTTTTTTTGTTTGTTTGTTTGTTTATTTGTTTTTTAATAAAAATACAAAACAAGTCATTCAAGTGGAAAATATGAATTTGTATTTTTGCAATTAATAAAGAACCCAGAAAATAATTATGAAGGGCACTAAAGTAAAATTTGTATTCAGGTTGCTATTTATTTATTTATTGAAAAATCTTCTCTAAATAGCTTTGGAACTTGTTTTCTCATGAAATGGATAATACAGAGAACTGTTTGATGCATACTGCCTCCCTTCCATCCTACCTTTTTTTGTACATCCTGAGCTTTTATACACAAGATAATAAAAGAAACAAGTAGTCGGGCACCGGTTTTGAAAGATGACAGTGATTTAAGATCTGGTTCCACCTCTTTACACATTTTTACACAGCATTTAGTCACATAAGCAATGTTTTTGAGATCAGGAAGAAGGTGAACTCTGTCACAGTCATCATAGCTCTCGAAACAATAGGTTCCCTCTTTCCCAAAAGCAAAACAACACCAGTCAACTTAATTAATTGTGAAAAAAACCCAGTTCATTTAAATTATTCATTGGGATAAAAACTGAAATGACAGATGATCAAAAAGGTTTGTCTGATATTTATGACAGTGGTACTAATGTTTGCCTCTTGCTTGTGAGGGTTTCTGCTTAATGTTCCTTGTGAGCAATGTGTGTGACACCCCCTGATGATCTCCTACATCTAGCAGAAAAATATAAATACCCAATTTGATAAAATAGCTACAGGAAGAAAAGGTTAACATTAACCAGAGTAGGTCATATACAAGATAATTCATTTTTTAAAATTATCTACCCTCTGTTTTACAATGTTGACAAGTACTTGCCTTCTATTATCCTCATGCCTCATGAAGATGGACATCTAGAAATAAAATGATATGGAAGTGATGAGCTGTGATGGCCTATATAAGAAAGTGCACAATTTCTATTATCTCCATGTGTCATAGTGTGTCAAATTCAGCAGCCACAGCCTTTGCTTTGCATTAAGTATGTAGCAAGGGGTCTGAAACCAGAGAACCGAGAAGGCTCCGGGGAGACCTCATATCAGCCTTCCGTTATCTGAAGGGAGCCTACAGGAGAGCAGAAGAGGGATTCTTTGTCAGGAAGTGTAGTGATAGGACAAGGGGTAATGGTTTTAAACTGGAAGAGGGGAGATTTAAATTGGATATTAGGAAAAAATTCTTCCTTGTGAGGGTGGTGAGGCACTGGAACAGGCTGCCCAGAGAAGATGTGGCTGCCCCATTCCTGGAGGTGTTTAAGGCCAGGCTGGATGGGGCTTTAAGCAACCTGCTCTAGTGGGATGTGTCCCTGCCCATGGCAGGGGGGTTTGGAACTCAATGATCTTCAAGATCCCTTCCAACTCTAACTACTCTATGATGATTCTATAAACCTGCTCTTTCAGAGATCCTCCTTCCTTTGTAAACATCCACTGAGAGTCCAACGAGCCTTAAATACCTGGTACCATTCTGAGATTCTAGATCTATTCTAAGCTTATCAATGCTCAAATGGACATCTTGATCTAAATAAAACACTCAGTAACTAGGTCCAAGGACTTTTTTCTCTTTTCCCCTTCCCAACCCCCACCTTCCATCAAGATAGATCAAAAAGATTGGATAAGTTATTTTAAAACAGTAGATAATGTTACTTACAAGCCCATGTATTCAGGGAGTGGCACGACTTTATTATTTTCCCACTAGAATAAGGAAAGGAAAAAAAAAAAAAAAGAGAGAGAGAGCATTTTTAAGTGCCTAACTCACCTATCTGAATTAGGAGTCAATCACTTCATACAACAATGTTGAGAAATGGACACATGATGGGATGAAATCATGTTTTGGAGATGACTGTATCTTCCTTAGCTGTAAAGGACAATTCTTATAACCTAGAAATCCTTTTTTAATTGTATAACATTAGATAAAACTTTGAATTCACTGTAAGCTACTCAGGGAGCATAGATATTGATCTTGGTGTATTTAAAATTACCTGTAGATCTTCCCCTACTTTTCTTTCCACTGTGCTCAGATTAAATGTGCATTGATAATAAAAAGGATGGGTTATCCAGCAAAAGGGTATTCAGAGCTTTCATTCAAAATATGCTTGTCATTTCTTTTTCTTATTTGGCCATGGAGTGTTATTTGTGTGAGTCTAGCCTGCTATAAAAGCTGTTGCAATTCCTTTTGTCTTTTTTTTTCATTGGCTGTTTTTCTCAATTTCATGTTGTTTTCCTTCTTGCAACATCCTTCTTTTCTTTTCCCTGGGCACCCTTCCATTCCCTCCTCCGGGGTTACCATAGAAATATGCAGTCACAAATTTCAGCAGAGAAACTCAGGCTGAAGCAATAAAATGAAATGTCAGGAAGAACTACTTTGCATAAGTCACAAAACAAATTGTACATTTGAATAATTATTAATTATGTGATATTTTTACAGAATTTGGGCATAGCTGTAGGAGCTTGCTTTTAATGTTGTGCTTTTAGTTTGTACTGCACTATTTGCATTAATAGCATTGGCAATAAATACACTGATTTGAAGCGTATCGGCTTGGCAAGCCCTTTTATCTTCTGCCTACAGTATTCATTTTAAACAGCTACAAAAATAAAGCTTGGCACTTTCCAAAACAAGACTACAAACAAAGCTAAATATACTATACACAGTATATATCTAAGTGTGACACAAACACTTCGTTGACTACATGTTGGCAATTGTGAATATGCAAGGCACAGGAGTTCCCCTCACATAAGACATCTAGAATTAACTGACTGTCCTTGGTCTAAATATAGGATATGAAACAAGGAGGGAAAAAACACCCAATAATTAAAAAAAAAAAAAAAAAAAAAAGAAGGAAAACAAAAAAAAGAAAAAGATGCTGTTTGAAGACATTATGAATATGTTTTCACTATATATATAGCTAGTTAAGCTACTCTTTTCAAAGCCATTTATAAATCTGCCCTGGTTCTTCATATAATGTATAATAAACTGACCTCAGTTAATATAAAATTTATCTGATGTGCAACAATACTACAGTAACAGTTTGAAGTGGCAATTTTCAACCCTGTATTTATTGGTTAATTGTTTAAGAGTTGATTCTTTACTTGTTATGGTGTCTCATTGGTCATCTATTGGTTTTGCTTCTAGATTAGCTATTGGGAACAATTAAAATAATAGAATGATTAATATGTTCCTATAAATAGCACTGAGTAAAGTATCATTAAAATATTATTAAGATATATGCATACTAATTCTATGCAGGAAAACTAAGACAAATTTTTCTGTTTCAACATTTACTATTCCAGTTAATTGAAACAATAACATAACTATTTATGAAAGAAAGAAAATACCATCCTAAATAATCTTATCTGTATATTAATTTGGAACATCTTTAGTGCCAGATTCTGGATCTTGAAAATTTTACTGCATAAAGTTAGATAGACATTAGAAGGCAACATCTGAAAGTATCTTCTGTCTTTTTTGGAGTTCAGTATAAGTATAAACTTACTTTTTCTCACAGGGCAGTTGGTAAAATCCTTTGGCCTACTATTATGCACAATTAAATACAAAGAATCTTGGGAGAAGAAGAAAAAAAAGTAAGGCACAATTGTTCAGAACTGAAATTAGAATGAAATTTAAGCTAATTTAACCCTTCCAAGTTGGCAACAGAAGAATTCAATATGGAATTGGAATAAAAAAGAGTGGACTCTTAAAATATTTAAATATAAATAGATGTTTGTGCCTATTACTTTTGTATCATTTCATTACCTTTTTAACACAGTTTTCTCTAAATTTTGCAAAATTAAAGACAAAGCGTTATTTTCACACAAGAATTTCCCAAGTGGTCAATAAAATAAATTAACTGCAATTTATTAGAAGTTTCAAAATTTTAAAGGATACTTTGACTTAAGAGAGTTGGGGTTACTAACACAGTTTCTAGAAAAATTTCAGCTCAACAAGTTGGAATATTTCAATCAAACATCAACAACTTATGAACCAAATTGTTTTAAGATACATAATAATTTTGAGTGCTTCACCTCAGTGCTCAGTGTGTTTCAAAACAGTCATTTCAAAACTGAAGGACTCAAAATTAGAGGTCAAAGTTGTATGGGAAGTTGTATAGGAAGTCCCTCCTTTATTTGTTTTTTTACCAAGGAAAACATAGCAGGAATGAAAAAATCTGATTAGAATATTCATAAATACTAATGCATATTCAGTATTCATCTTAATATTAGACTTGCTTCATGGAGGACTACCATGAAGGTAAAGGCTACCTTTACCTTCAAAGGGTTAAATAGAGGTCCTCACGATTTAGACCTGATCCACAAAAAAATATATACCAGAATTAGGGAAAGAGTCCAAGCCCTTCAAGAAGCAGTCGATCATAGAATCATAGAATGTTTAGAGTTGGAAAGGACCTCAGAGATCATTGAGTTCCAACCCCCTGCCATGGGCAGGGAAAAGTCATATTGATTTCTGTCTGCTCTTCACAAACTGTTATAGACCTCTTTGATGACATAGAGGGTATATAATAATTTTTTAAAATTAAATAATTTGTTAAAAAAATCACCAGAAGTAGAAGGGGAAGGGTATCTGTGAATTCACCAAGATAAACGCTGTCCTCCCCTCCCTGTCTCACACAAGGGATCAAAGACTCCTGACTGATGTTTACCTAAACTGCTTCTTACAGACACTTTAAGATATATTTTCTGCCAATGTCTTTGGCAAATTATTTTAAAGTTTGGCTGTACTTACTTCTAAGAAGTCTTACCTTAATGGTTAAACTAAGGGCTGTGGTAGATTTACCTTGGCAGACAAAATCAGATAGATGAAACTGCTGAAACTCTGAAGCGTTTGTCTCTTCCCCTCTCCATTAATGCAGGGATGCTTGATACCACAAGTGATCAACCTCTGACTTATCACAGCGTTCAGTCCAGTATATTAAGGTAAATGAAAACTAGATGTCTGTTTTTAATCTTCTGCCACAAACCTGTCAGAGTCCTAAGTAGTCTTTTGCTGCAATATAAAACTATTGCTTCTTATCCTGTCTTCTCTGAGCACAGGGAGCGATTTATTTGTTCCTGTTATGCCACTTCTTCTTATGTATTTGAAAACTCAGAAGGATGTACACTTCTATAGTGTATATTTGTCTGAGTGCCCACAAGGAATTGTGTGTCAATACATCAAGAAAAAGCTGGGAAGAAGAAAATGTGGGATTAAGGCAAGCCGTAGGGCCAGTGAACCCTCTGGGAAGGTCAGATGTGAAGTGTTCTGCCAGTGATGAAGAGAGAGTTTCATGTCTCATGTCATATGTGGAGTGCACTGTGAGGCAGACGAGACAGCTGGCTTTTTTTTTATGAAAATCTGTCTGTGGGTTAGACATCTTTAGCATAGCTGGTAGAGTTTTCCTCACATGATTATCATGAGCTTTAATGCAATGCCAGATTGCATGATTTGACTTAGGGATACAGCCCTCCTTAAATGAGTCATCCTGGTGCCAGGTGCTTGAACGCTCTGGAGATTCAGAGGTATCTCTACTGAGTATTTATTATGTCTTACGAGGATACAAGAGAGGCTGGAATATTTATCTAAGGCAGAGAAGAGTGTACTGAGAAAAGCTAGAAGGAGACAAGCCTGAGAGTAAAGTATGCTGCAATCAAAATAAAACTGCTGGGGGGAAAAAAAAAGAAAAAAAGAAGACGATGACAATGGTAATATATCAGAAGCACACAGCTAAGTTAATAAAGGGAAATCAGTCCATGCCATTGACCTGTTACCCAGATTCTCACCAGCCCTGCTGCAGTATAAAGCCATACCAGAGATCTGGGAGGATTCCTTTCGAAATTAAACAGAGATTTTGTCACTTCATAATCTTAATTTCTCTGCATAGACCTTGTCTCACTCAGACTCTCCTGCTCACTCGGCTATGTTAATTTTCTATAGTGTTAAGGAAAACTTTGTTTCAAGTTTGTTTCAAGAGCATGCAAGTTATTGAGAAATGTCCACCTGGGAATATCAGCCTGAGTGATAACTGTTGTTTAACTATATTTCACAGGAGGCTTGCGCAAGCAGAAGCAATGAGTGGGCAGTGTCTGGGGATTTATAAATTCAGAAAAATATGTCCTCTTTTGGTAACTGCACTGATATGGGTCATAAATACCTTTTAGTTATTGCTGTAAAACAGAGATGGCACTAAACCAATTTTATTTTACAAATGTTGGTTGTTTTGTTTGCTGTGCAGCCAGATAGAATGGTTTATGATGCTACAAAGGATCACCATATTATGTCGAAGACATTGTGGTCTTTCTGGCTAGAAGATGTGTGTAACTGCAGGTAATAACAGAAATTCAGAGCATCAATCACAAGGAGTCACATGGCAGACATGGGATTCCAGTCCTCAGGAGAAATGAAGGTTACAAACCAATCACAACTACCTACCAGAGAAATCAAGAACTGATAAAATTATTGATATCAAAACATGCCCTAGAATTACTTCCTTAAACTAAGGAGGTGACAAGATGGCTTCACATCACCAACCCATGTGCAAGGATATAGGCTTCACCTAGGGGTTGCAGTGGAAGAAAGGTTCTTCAGGATTTCAGCAAGCCACCATCACAGCTCATCACAACTAGATGTGTTCTTCAAACAATGGAAAATGGACAGCCCATGTCAGTTGCTGTGGATGTTGTTAAGGCTGCCAGTGAACGCTCAGGCTGTGAAGGAGCCCTGCCTCAGGGTAAGTGATTGAATGGGAAAGGGAAATCTGCTGGACAGGACACCAGGAGTTGCTGAACATAACAAGTACCAGTGTGGGAAGCCAGTAAAAGTTAGAGTTGTGAGGGATGGCAGAATCTCACAGGTGGTTAAGTGGGAGGTATGTGAGAAACTGCCAAACTCCACAGATAATTGGAGGGGAGTACTGGGAACCTTTGGGGGAGTTAAATTTTGTAAGGCCAACTGCACCCAGCTAACCAACAGTAACACCATATAATGCCAAGATTGCCTAGGTAACAGTATCAGAAATAGTATATTTGGATATGGATGAAGCAGAGCCAGAAGACATTGGGAGAAAGAATGAGTTATATTATTCACCTGGGGGGAAACTGGAGGGAGAAAGGAAGATAAAAAGATGATGAAAAGGAAGGCCAAGAAAGAGGAAAGGGATGCTGAGGTATGGAAATTCTGTGAGGGCAGTGTGCGAGGGTGCTTGCCAAGGGGCTTGTACTTGCTGGCAGCACCTGAAGCAGAACAGGAAAACAAACCCTCTGGTCTGACCCTGAAGCAGGAGTTGGGCCTGTGCTGACAGTCAGTGGGTCTGTTGTGGGCATGCGACAGATGCTTTCCCTCTCCAGTAAAGGAACACACAGATGGATGGATCAAGCATTCCAGTGTCACTGTGTCAGTACCTGTTCCAGGCCTCACGGCATCAATAGCCACCTATCTGTTCATAATGCAAGCGGGTTTTTTCCCTCACATGACTTCAAAACATATCACCCCTCCCCTTGATTTCCAGACAACAGCAGCACTTAGACTTCTCATTGGCAAGCAGCTGATGCTTGATCTCAGTTTGCTCTCTGATCTGTCTTTCACTAGCCTATCTCATTCATTGAGATGGCAATGAGATGTTGAGAGAACACTTTTGAAGTGACAAGTTTTGTCCCCAGAGTTGTCTTGAGTGAAGCTCTTCAGTTCGCCCTCATGTTCTGTATTCCTAAACCACTTGTATGGTGCCAGCTTACCAGCTGCGCCTCTGCTCTAGCATGAACCAGACTCCCCCAGCTACTGGAGCTGCCCTTTCCCAAGTCTTTACAGTATGTGAAAGAGCAGATTTTATTAAAACAAGTCTTTTAAAAAAAGAAAAAAAATTCCTTGCTTAAGGTCACAAATTTTCATTTTACCATCTTCAGAGGTACCCTGCTTCCCCCCCTCCCCCAAGCTCTAAATTGGTCACTCTTCCACATTTTTTTCAGCAGATGAGTGGGTAGCAATCTTCCAACAGGCTTTGTCCTGTATTTTCCCATTTCATTGTATCCAGCAACAGAATTACCGTCATTACTGGATTTCTGCCTAGGCAAGTCAGGCTCCAGAACAATAAAAACTGTACCATTTCATATAAAAAAACTACAACACACTCTTCAAGCTAACATATTTTTATACACTATTCATAAAAATAATTCATAAAATAGTATGTTCTTGGTTGATGTCACACTGAAATTCAAGCAAAAGAAATCCAAACTTATTTACTCAGAAAAAGATAGCTCGCTTCAGATTGGATGGATTTTATCTGTAAAGAACCATGGAATTTTCACACTGCAACAAATTATTCTGTGATAATGGGGGCAATGAGTCAAACAATTCTCTGTGCAGACACTGAAAGAGACCTTGCAGAACTACTGTAGTCATAGCACAGCCTCCTGCTCAGCTGGACACTCCCTCAGCTGCCGTATTTGAGTCTTGCTGCTCTACAGACACGTTCTTCTGCTTCCTTTGGTCTGGGAGGTTTCCTGACATATTCACAGCACATATGTTTCTGTTGCTTCACCACAGAAATGTAACTATGTGGACCAGGTGGCATCATCCCACAGAACAGGTGCTGATGACTATTTCACCCCTCCATCTTTTGACTGCATTGCATTTTGTGGGTACTCCAGGATTGTGGGGGTGAAAAGCAAACAAGAAAAGAGAACTGTCAACAATTTTGAGGTATCTTTTTCTTTTTTTCACTTCAGTTAAAAAATGAGATTTACAGTCCTGTATAAAGTCTTACGCATACCCCACGATATACGTACACACAGCGTGTAACTTTTGCAAACATTGCAACCTGATGTTTCTTGTAAGGTCTTTATTCCTGCAAGTGGTTTCTGGTGCTCAAGTTTCTATCTTTCTTAGTCATCTGTTGCTGTTTTCTTCTTCCCTCACCAATGGTCACACAGACATTTATGATACCAAGTATGCATTTCTTCCTGGCCCTCCCAACAACACCTTTGTGCTTTCTTGAGAGGACTATGATTTTAAGGTTGGCGGTAGCAGTCTAAGAAATTGCTCTGCCTTTGTGAGAATGTTTCATTGACCTGTTATTGTCCTCTATGAAAAATTTACAAATCAAAGAAATCAAGCTGATATCCAGCCTCCACTGACTTCAGGCACCCTAGAAGTGTATTCCACATCTGCCTGTTCCAGATATATTCACTAGTTAATAGCTCTTTTCAAATATTTTTTATTGCCATTTTATAGATGCCTTTCCTTTGTTTCCTGGAGTAAAAAGCATGCAGCATGTAAAAAAATACAGTTAAAAGGGCTTCTAAATTATCCAAAACTTCTTCCTAGGGCAAGCAAATATGACACAAAACCTAAGGAAGACCAGTGTCCTTTAAAGCAGCAGTTATATCCAAGCAAGTCTGTCTTAAGTGATAATAAAAGTTTGTGTGAAGACAATCACATTTATTTTCTGGCTCCTGTCAATGGAGCCTAGAGGGTAGCCTTAAATGAGGCACTGAGGATGGGATTTGCATGCCTAAATATAAATATCTAGTGCCGTTTTAAATGCTATCACAGATTACCAGCAGCCTCCAATTGCTTTACCTTAGGGTTCAGGTCTCTCATGGATCATACCTTCTGGTCCTAGATACTTATCTTTGATATCTTTGCATGCTTCAGGTGGTACTAGACAATTCTGAAGAAGATGATTCCCTCACTTGGTGCCTGGTAAACTCAGCCAACTAGGCTCTACTACCCGTAATGGCTAATCATCGACTACATTGGTAGCTTAGAAAACCAGCTCACCTGTGACATCTACCGATAAGACTATTAAAATATGATGACTTAGTTTTGAATTGAATCTCAAAAGAAAACCAAATTGGTCCAAAACTGGAATTCATAACTTGTATATAGATAAATGTATTCATTTTGTCTTAGGAACCAAAACAATCTTCTTTAACACAGACAAAAAACCCAAAAAGTTCAGAAACTCATATTAATTTTGGTTTGGAACCCACTAATTCCTCTTCAGGCTTGTTCTTTCTCACTTCATCTATCAGAAGTCTCCAGTATGATGATGAAGGATGGAAGACTAGAAAGAAATAGTAGGAAGACTAGAAAGAAACAGTATCTATTACCAGCATGAAAAATAAGCCCAGTGGAAAATTTGACTGTGAAACAGAAAATAGAATCATAGCACACATTAGGCTGAAGGTTTTTTAACAGTTTTTATTGTGCTTTACTAAATGTAATGTAGACAAAGCTAGGAGAATTACAGCAATCGTTTGATGCCTCTGCTGTCTGGCTCCCCTAGAGTCTGTTATCTACCTCTCAGACAGTCATAGAAGGATACATTTTTTGGTCAATGATCATACATAATAATAGTTTATTTGACTAACTTTGTATCTGGTAAACTACAGAGTCTATAAATACATTTTTAAGAAGGTGTTTTGAAATGGAAACACAAATTGCACAGTTGTTTTGTGTTAGTAGACCTGAAATGGCACTTTCAGACAGCTCAGTATTAAGTCAGAGTTAAAAAAAGAAAGATAAAAAAGCCCAAACGAGTGTTTGGAGAGGATGAGGAAGGAAAAGACATGTTTCACTGAAGATTTCAGCATATTGTGCTCCAGCTTTTACAGCTTTTTTATTATCATTGCGGTATAACAAATTTCAGAGCTTTCAAAGCATCACTCAAATGGCTAATTTCTACAACAAAGTGCCATCTGAAATTGAGTGAATGCCTGTTATGATTATTGGGAAATTTCAATAAAGAGAAATAAAATGGTTTTTTTTCTTAATAATTAATAAATAAAAACGTAGTTTATACGCTTTTTGCTTGAGATATTTGCATGATAATGTTTAACAAAGGCCTATTTCTTCTCATAACTACGGAAACCTATTGATTTTAATGCTCAGATGGCAATAGATTCATTTATTTAGGCTCTTCTTCCCCAGAGGAATAACAGATGTGTGGAGACATTAAAAAATACACTATTTTTCTGCTAAAGAGAAACTTTTAACTCATTGTTCACAAATACACACATACACGTAAAGATAAAAGGAATATCATGCTCCCAGGTATCTGAGTTTCATCATCAACCTATTAATGTCAAGATATGAGAGTTTAAATCTTTTTCTGAAAAGTCTCATGTAGTGGTTTTGAATTTTTTTTCTTTCAGTAAAAACGTCATTTGCATCTTTTGCAACACCAGGCAAGACAGAAAAATCGTTTCTTCACATCTTAAATGGTGAGCTTCAATTCTGACTGGCAGGGTTTAGCTCCAGGGATGGGGAAATCATTTGCTCTTTGTACTCTCACTTAACAGGTGCTAACAAGGGCAGGTACAAAAAAAAAAAACAACAGATAAATCCTTGTGGTGTTTATTTGTTTGTTTGTTTTTCTTGACAGCTCATGTTCACACCTGCTTACCAGAACCCTTTTTATTCTCCCCCTCTGTTTAAGTCATCTGTCTCACTATATCTCGGTGGAAAGACATTAATAATGCTGCATTTTATGCAAATGTGAATTGGTCTTAATTGACATCTGCGGTAATTTTTTATCTTGTATTTCTAGCTGAAGTTAAGTAGGACTAGTGTTCAAAAGGTTTTCTAGATTTTTATCTAGATTTCTAGATAAAAGATTAGATGCCATATATTTTGAAGAGTTTGTATACTGAAACCTGTCTGTACAATTGCATTGTACCTTAACAAGAAAAAAAAAAAAAAAAAACAAATGGAAAAAGGTGAGTGTTTCTGATTTTTTTAACACTGTACTTTCCCAATTAAATTGTTGATTTTCATACGGAAGGGTCAGTAGTTCAGCATGGGGAAATAGAAGGTTAGGTAGGGAAACGGTCTTGAGACACTGAAGCATTCAGAAAGCAGGAGGTTAAACAGGGGCAGTCTGTTGTAGGCAGCTGCCTCTTTGTCTCATTCCTTATGGTGCAGGGGGCTGGAGGAAGTGTAGATATGGATTCTAATAGTGCTGGGAAAAAGGGAATTTCATCTAACACTGAGCCAGAAACTTTTACAGAATACTAAACCAGCCCTGCTGCAGCTCGCGCTGTGGTTTGAATGCAGTTAGCAATGATGTGTTGGGAAGACTTCTTCATTTGCCTTAACCGGATGTGAAAAAATAAATTCACAAAATAGTGTGCCTATCTTTATCTTAAGAGTGCTTATTGGCAAATGTTCAGCCAACAATAATAGATAGCTAGTCTTGGTAGATATTCTGTAGAGATAGCAGAACATGTTAAAGGGATTTGGTATTTACCAAACGCATTGTGTAACACTCTTGATTTCTAATAGCGGTGCAGGTTCCCATGCATTAATGTAATGCCTGACCTTAAACACATTTCTCTCTTTCTTTATGATTGCTAGCAGTTTATGCCATATTTTTACTGAAATACAAATACTAGGTGGAGATTAGCCATTCAGCACCACTTCCATTGACTTTAGTAAGAGTACTTATTGAAAGCCTCAGATGTGCTTATTATTACTTTTGTAGCACAATTAATCAATGTTATTGATTCTTTACAACTTTGCAAATCGCACATACACATACATTGACACAGGAAAATGCATACATGAAGAAAGATAATGAATAAGGGAGAATAAGGTGTTTCCGTCTCTCTCAAGTAGTCAGACTTCCAGATGAGGAGTGTGTAAATGTTTGCTCTGGCACTAACCAGCCTTCAGTTCTGTGATTCAGGTTGTCTGAGCGACATGTCTGGTCAACAATGTGTCATGTAACTGCTCACACAAGGTCACTAGCCATAGTTTTTCAGGTGTTATGTGTAATGTAGTTGTCTATAGCCATACAGATAACAATTATCATGTCTATATCCATGGGTTTTTTAAGTTATTTTGCTTTCAGCCTTCCTTGTGCACACCTCATCATTAGGTGCCTCCTCAAAAAGAGTTTTTTTCGGCACAGAAGTGTTGTGCAACGAATATGAGGCAATGTGAATAAATAATTTTCCAAATATTGCTAGCAACTTCCCTTGCTAATTTTACAGCATGCCTCAATTGAATGCAATTGCCACTGCTTGCTGGGCAATATACTGGGTTATATTCTGGCTAGAAGAAGTCTTGAAGCCACTACAAGTTTCATGTGGTATGTTCTCGTTACTGTCCAAATATTGAATGATAACGATATTTTTTGTATATATGAAAAATATGATCACCGATAGTGGGATTCAGTAGAAATTGCAACATTCATCCATCATGTTCAAATTCCAGTTTTGAATTAACCTCATTTTTAGAAATAACATCCTTCTGCACTGCATACATTTCTGAACTTCTATCCAATGTCATGTTTAGTCTACCAATTATTTCAAGTAAGCTATTGATTTCAGGATCAACTCATTTATTGGGCTTGAATTCTTAGTAAAAAAATACAAGTGAAGGATGTCTAAACCTGAAATATGAAAACAAAAATGTGATGATGGACTTGAATATTCTGATTCAAGCCCAATAGATGACTGATAGCTGTAGTGTGTTCTCAGAACTGTAGTCTCAGTTACAGACTTCTGAGCTGCAAGCTCTATGACAGCTATTTTGCAAATATTTTTGACCAGACTATTTTGAATCATAGAATCACAGAATCACCTAGGTTGGAAGGGACATTTTAAGATCATCTAGTCCAACTAATGGAGGGAAAAAAAAAAAAACCCCAAAAAAAACCAAAAAAAAAAACAAACCACAAAACAAAAAACGCAAAAAACCCAACAACCATAAACAACACACCACACCACCCAACACTAAGCCATATCCTTGAGCACCAAGTCAACTTCTCTCTTGAATACCTCCAGGGATGGTGCCTCAACCACCTCCCTGGGCAGCCCATTCCAATACCTGATAACCCTTTCAGTAAAGAAATATTTCCTAATATCTAGCCTAAACTTCCCCTGACGCAACTTGAAGCCATTACTCCTTGTCCTATCATCGGTAACTTGGGAGAAGAGACCAACCCCTGCCTCTCTACAGCCTCCTTTC
>VZRU01006516.1:441331-460539 GCA_013398155.1 Pedionomus torquatus | reverse complement strand
CCCTCCAGCCAGTTTTTAACCCAGTGGAGAGTGTTCCCATCTAAGCCATGGGCAGCCAGTTTCTCCAGAAGGATACTGTGGGACACTGTATCAAAGGCCTTGCTAAAGTCTAGGTAAATAACATCCACAGCCTTTCCTTCATCCACCAAGCGAGTCACTTTGTCATAGAAGATCAGCAGGACCTGCCCCTCGTGAACCCATGTTGGCTGGGCTTGATCACCCTGGCATCTTTCATGCATTGCATAATGGCACTCAGGATGATCTGCTCCATGACCTTCCCAGGCACCCAGGTCTGGCTGACAGGCCTGTAGTTCCCCGGATTATCTTTCTGACCTGTCTTATGGATGGGCGTCACATTTGCTAGACGCCAGTCAGCTGGGACCTCCCCAGTTTGCCAGGACTGTTGGTAGATGATGGAAAGTGGCCCTGCAAGCACTTCGGCAAGCTCCCTCAGAACCCTCGGGTGAATCCCATCTGGGCCCATAGACTTATTTGTGTCAAGGTTATGGAGCAAGTCCCTCACCATCTCCCTAGGAATTATGGGGGCTTCATCCTGCTCCCCTCCCCTAACTGCAGGTGCAGGGGTCCGGGTACTATTTTGAAGTAAAATGAAACTTTGTAATGTCATATGTGTGTCAATTGCTTATTGAGAAACTCTGATAATGTAATATTAATTTTGATAAATTAGCTATAGAGGCATTGTAAAGTGCTTCAATAAGTAACAGTTAGGAAGAAGTGACTTTGCTCAGTAAACAGGATATTAGCAATGATGAACAATGCAAAGTGTTCATAAGGGAACATAGTGTTCATGTTCCAAGTAGGTCTCTGGAAGAGGTCACTGCTATGTGATTTCTTAGCATTGCAGGCCATAAATTTTAAGAGGTAAACCTAAGGTCATCTTGCATGAGAAAAATATAACTATGTTATTTTGTTGTGCTAGGAAGCACACAAATATTGAAAAAAATTAGAGCACTAACACTTCAATGTTAAAACACATGAAACCAAACACAGTCAATTTACTATGATATATAACTGAAATATAAACAATTTATGGAATTAGAAGCTGTGGATATACAAGTTATATTTGAGGAAACTTGTATTTTCCCTTTTTGATATAACTGAAAATTAAGTATACACAAGAGAGGAGAGGAAGAATATTTCCTTTACTGAACCCCTGGGGTATAACACCTCAGAACATGACACATTCTTTTACCCAATCGTATTGTACTTTACCACCTTTAACTACTATTTGATGGCATTAAGAGTGTTTAAAAGTGTGAGATAAGATTAGTAATTAACTAATCTCAGCATATAACACAAATTTTTAAGGTTCATCCGTGCAGTTACATTTTTTACTTTTACTAAATCTCTTGGTGCATTCCAAGATTTTACAGGGAATCCTATGTCAACACAGCATTGATAAAATGGGTTATTTACTCTGTTGTCTCTGAGAGCAATAAAATGTTTTCCATGTAATCATAACAGAGAAAAGTCTGGAATAATTGTTATCATTACTACGTTTACAAATAAGTTATAGTCTATGGTTAAGTGAAACAGCATTTAAAATATTTTCATTTCTTGATTAATAGTAGCTGAATTCTAAGAGGACACTGCTTATATTGGATAAATCAAAAACATTACCTTACTGTATTCACAAAAAACCATATTTTTGTTTTATGAAAGGTATCATTTTGCTGACCTGGAGACTATACTTCTTTGTTTACCTACCAATCAACAGCAGCAGGAAAATTGAATTTGCAAGATTCCCACCACAGGTCTGCCCACATGACAAATTTTTGCTCTGCATTTTCCTTGGGAAATGTTGTGGTTATTTCCCAGGGAAGTTCTTAGCCTCTCCACTGAGGCAGTTCACATGTGCAAATGTCAACTTCAATTGCACCAGAAAAAACAGTGTAATATATGAACCCCTTGCAACTTAAAAATTTCTGTGTTGACTTTATCCGGGTATCAGGAAATTAAGATTAGGTTGAAACTCTACAGAAATATTTTGATAGGTATTCTTGTTTATTAAATAAAATGTGATCAATCAAATGCTTGATGTTTTAAACATATTTTTTTTTCTAATGATAGTTGTACAGTTTCCAGATCTATTATTCTATCTATAATGTATGGTATATCAACCCAAATCTGAGTACAACATTAAGAAACAGGGGTTTTTTTCATCTTATTATCTGTACCACTTGACTGAAATTTCTGATTAAAATGACTCGTCCTCCTTGTCCAAGGAAAAAATATACTGAAAACAAAATTTTAATATTAACAAAAGTTCTGGATTGGAAAATTACGATATTTCACAGTCTCAGTAATTTAGTTTGATACAGAAGATGGTGAGAAAATCTTCAAAGGCATTACAAAATTTTATAAGTTTGAGAGGATTGATATTGAATGTGAAGAAAAACAAAACTAACAAAAATTTCACTGTGTTAGATTAAACACAAAGACTAATTCTGAAAATAACTCTATGAATGAGTTCAATTAGCTACCTTTGAATCAAACAATTTTAAGATTTGAAATGACCCTTAATGACTACATTTGTTTTAGTTCTATTAAAATTATTCAGTGATGAATAGGGGTTTGATTACAAGCATGTAGGCCATAGTTTGTATTAAAAAGTTATTATGCTGGATATCTGCTACATAAGGTGTAATCTAATAACTATTTGATTTGAGATTTTCTTACACAGCCTAGGTGAATCAAATTATCCATCATATTTCTATGTGTATTTGCATGTTATCTTCCATCACACATTTTTATTATTTACTCAAACTTTCCTCAATTCATTTGAAAAATTAACCATGCATTAATAACCAGCATGTGCTCCTATCTTACTGATAAACTAAAAACTGTTTACATGTATAAACATAAGCAAGAATTCTTATTAGCACATATGATCAGATAAACTCATATCTGCTAGACATGAGGGAAAATTCTCTGTAGCTAGCAAATAAAAGAAAAGCCATTAAATCACATCAGCTTTTTATTCTGTAAAACAGAGAAAAACAACAATGTTAATTCAAATGAGCAAACAAAATTAACTTTCTAGGAAACACAAGAAGTAACTGTACTCCACCAGCTAAGATTAAGAAGTAACTGTACTCCACCACCTCCCACTAGACCAGGTTGCCCAAAGCCCCATCCAGCCTTGCCTTGAACACTTGCAGGGACAGGGCATCCACAACTTCTCTGGGCAACCTGTTCCAGTGCCTCACCACCCTCACAGGAAAGGATTTCTTCATACTATCTAATCTAAATCATAGAATCATAGAATCATAGAATGGTTAGAGTTTGAAAGGACCTTGAAGATCATTGAGTTCCAACCCCCCTGCCATGGGCAGGGACACCTCCCACTAGACCAGGTTNAGAGGTGCTCCATCCCTCTAATCATCTTTGTGGCCCTCCGTTGGACCTGTTCTAACAGTTCCATGTCCTTTCTCTGTTGAGGACTCCAGAGCTGGACACAGTACTCCAGGTGGGGTCTCACAAGCGCAGAGTAGAGGGGGAGAATCACCTCCCGTGACCTGCTGGTCACACTTCTTTTGATGCAGCCCAGGACACGGTTGGCTTTCTGGGCTGCCAGCGCACACTGCCAGCTCATGTTGAGTCTCTCATCCATGAGCACTCCCAAGTCCTTTTCCTCAGGGCTGCTCTCCAGCCACTCTCTGCCCAGCCTGTATTTGTGTTTGGGATTGCCACGTCCCAGGTGCAGGACCCTGCACTTGGCTTGGTTGAACTTCATGCCATTAAATCCTGCCTCCTTCAATCTTTCCTCGCTCTTTCAAAACTATTACAGAGATTATTGGTACTAAATTACCCTGTGAGTGTTAGGTTCATCTCTTCAGGAAACATAATCTGTAGTAAAACGTGTATTTTCTGCATGTTCAGTACCTGTAAAAGCAATCACAATGGCTAGGGATGAATTAGTGTGGAAATGAATGGAGTTAAATTAGCCTGAATCAACATCTTGGATAATTTACTCTCCAAGTATACTATTTGGTCATCTGTAATCTCTGTGGCATCATGATATGAAGTCTTAACATATATTCTGCTACTAGATACTGCATTTATAAATAACAAAAACTAGCAAGCAGTTTGCCACAAAGCCATGTACTGGCTAAATATTGTTGATAAGTATTGCTTCACTGAAGTGTCTATGCAATGAATATTCTAGAGAAAACTGCACTCTTGTTCACCATTTATGAGGCCCTAAATTCATTTTAGTCCATGTAGCTTAGGATATTGCACTACTTAGTGTACTACCCAAGCAACTTCTCGTCATGCATCCTGTGGCATGACTAATTTCTATGTGCCGAACAGACATTTTTTCTTCAAGATCAAATAGTTAAATACAGTAGGGATACACAAGTTTGGAAAAGTGGATACATTAAATGTGAGCTTCAAAGGGGAAAAATTCCTTTGCTTGAGCCTTTTACCAATTCTGTATGTTTTGTAAAGAAGGCCCAGTGGCTTATTTATTTATGTATTCTTTATATAAGATGGTGTAGAATCTGTGTTTAATCTTAGCTGTGTGAGAACTGTAAGTTCCAGGCCTTTTTTTTTTTTTTTTTTTTTTTTTTTTTAACTGGAAAAGAACCATAGTGAAATACTTTTGACCTTCAGTGCAAATCTTAGACAAATATAATGGTTTTCTTTGTAGTTGTTAGTGCTTTTGGATTCAATGGTAGTTGGCATAACAGCAAGAAAATTACTTTTTTTTTACATAAATACATTCATTTCATAAATAAAACATATCCTTTTATTTACTATTTACGAAATCCAGACCTCTGTAATACTATATGCTCATTGGTTCTCATCTAAATTCATTAGAACAAGAAGTAGGTCTAGTACCTGGGCATTAAAAAGACACAGAACATCCACACACCTTGCCTTTTTTATTCTTCATATATATCATCAATATTATTCAGATTACCTAAACCAAAAAGAGAACCCTCATCATCTGGAATCCATACAGCAGATCTAATTATGCAAGACTCAGAACACTGACCTGTCACTCGGGACACAATTTCGTCTATGAAAGTAGGGCCTGCTAATTAATATTTTAAAAAAAACGTAGGAGAAAAACATAGACTAGGGCACTTTCTATTTTGACTTGCAGACAGCTTTTAGACTGTGTTCACTTGTCTGTGGTTTATGGAAAATGTTTTTGCTGTTGCTTGTAGGTATCAAAAATTTAAGGAGCAGTGTAACAGAATGAATTGTGTTGATTTTTGCACTGTGTTACTTTCAGATGCTCTTGAGCAAGGTTTGGGGATCAGAATCTGCTGGTACATTATTTCTCATTTGTTTTAGTTCTCACAAGTAATTTCGGAGTGAAGAAATGCCTTTGTAAAATTTCTGTCTTCATTCTAGCTAAGACTGAGCTGAATGATAAAGAGTTTACATGATGCTTCTAAACAGGTTATGATATCTTTTTAAGATACGTCTTTCCACTTCTTCACGCAATTGATCCACTTGTCTTATGAAGTCATAAAATAGAGTGGCTAGGTTTTTCTATCGGTTGACAATCTGATACTTGATGATGTTGCAGAAGGACAAAAATATCCTTTAATATAATCTTCTCATGTTCTCTTTCAGATACTTACTGAGCACATTTTGAAACCCCTTTCTAACAGTCTCAATCTAATTAGCCTCCTATCGGCTTAATTTTTCTTTGCCCATCTAAATACTGTATTATAAGCACATTTGTAAATCACATTGTTGTTAGGCCAAAATGTTTCATTCGATGAAGGATTCCTGTAACAATTACCCTGGCAAATTAATGTCTTTGAATAAAGATGGCACTTACTGATGCTTTAGTTCTTTAAAGTCCTTCATTTATACTCCAGTTAAACGGGATCTGTCACGGCGTTCTACTAATAACAAATTAACTCCTACAATATGGAGAAATAACAACCTATCAATGTTATTCTTCTCCTATAAGTTAGCTCCAAAACAAATTATTTTCTTAGATAGCTTGTTAGTATAAGAGTCATTTTTTAAGACTTGCTGACAAGAAAAAAAAGTGTAAAGAAAAGGGAAATGATAACACTGATCCTACCTCTAAGGCACTGCCACTCCCTGAGGCAAAGATACATTAGGTCAGAACTGTGTTTTGCTTTAGAGCCTTCAAAACACACATTTCATAGATTCTTGCACAATTCCTGCAAAAGAGAATTATGTGAAGAAGTCTGTTTGGCCAGAACGGGATTATCAGGTTGAGCATATAACCTTCAGTAAATCTGTTTTATGCTAGGGAGCTTTATTTTTTCCATAAGGGTGGTCATGAGGACTGTGTCATCATAGTAAATCCTGCAAGAATTAAAATTGATAATGTTGCTTGTCTCCAGGGCAGATGGCAAGGCAAGATCTTGAGAAATATGGCACACATCAGTGAAAAGTGACTGAAGAAGGCATATATGCCTCTGCATTCTTTGTAGTCTTAAAAAAGAGAGATGTTTGCATAAATAATTCAGCATTTTTAATTAACACAGCTGGACCATTAGGATCCAAACTTAGTCTGAAATCTTCATTTTTATAAATTCCAAGGGTATTCAAAGTATGGGTTTTGGCTGAAGATGCATAATAACTTTGCAAACCCTCAGCATCTCAATGAAACAGAGTGCAAAACGAAACAGAGTACAATTTTTTTATTAGATACTTCTTTTTAATTGTGTTATTAGATGCTTCTTTTTAATTGTGTAGTGAGATCACTAGCCTGGCTTAAGATTTCTATGGCTCTGATTGATTTTTTTTTTTTTTTTTTTTTTTTGGGGTGGGGGTATGATTGTTGTATAGAGAATTTGCATGTTAACACTCAGGCTTCTTAACACTTTATGGACCTGACCCAAAATTTTGAAGATACTAGACATCATTTTGAAAAGAAAGTGAAAGGGGGTATGGAACTCATCTTTGGAAAAATCAGTTGTTATGGGTGGTCCTGTCTCATTTTATTAGTTGGTCATAATTGCTGTTAATAAGGTGAGAGATATTAAAAGAGGGAACATGAAATATAACATTAATGATGACCTGAAATAATAATAAAAAGGTTCTTTATGAGAAAATAATTTTCTTTATGGAGACAGCTTCTGAAAATAAAAGCACCTTAGGCTCAAGACTGAGCAAAGCAGAGCAGACACACCAAAGACAGACATAATATTATTAATAAGTGTTCTTAATTCATGACTATTTCAAAGGATATAAGGCATTACAGAATTTGGCCTTCTGTTCTACGGTAGACTACAGATATCCTCTTGCTTAAAATGTTGAGAACACCATGATACAGTTTGCTTATGAAGAGTTCGGAATTGTATATTAGTGAGCTCAATACCCAAGGTGCCATACTTGTCTCTTGTGCTCATTAACAAATTGGCTTTCTAGTGGTGTTCCTGGCACAATGCATCCTTACACAGAAAATAGTGAAAGCTATTTTAGTAACATTTCTTCTCCAGGCACACCATGAAAAACTATAAATCTAACTACATTTTAAACTAACTTTTAGATCTCTGTAAGAAATCTTAATTTGTGTGGTGCAAGTTAAAACATCTGTTAAAAGGTCTTTTGTTTATTCACTGTGATTATACATTTGTGTTCTTTGTATGTTTGTGTAACTGCTTGTGCTCTGTAGCACCCCATGTCATTCAGCCTCAAAAGCACAAGCAAATACCAAGCAAAGTAAATGGAATAACTTGCTAGAAATGTGCATGGTAATGACTTAGTAATGGAATTCAATTGCAATAACAACAGAAAGAAAAGAAAAGAAAAGAAAAGAAAAGAAAAGAAAAGAAAAGAAAAGAAAAGAAAAGAAAAGAAAAGAAAAGAAAAGAAAAGAAAAGAAAAGAAAAGAAAAGAAAAGAAAAGAAAAGAAAAGAAAAGAAAAGAAAAGAAAAGAAAAGAAAAGAAAAGAAAAGAAAAGAAAAGAAAAGAAAAGAAAAGAAAAGAAAAGAAAAGAAAAGAAAAGAAAAGAAAAGAAAAGAAAAGAAAAGAAAAGAAAAGAAAAGAAAAGAGCAAATAAATTAATGAAAAAAACTTGAAATAAAACAGGTGCATTTATAGATAACATGAAATGTTTTTTATCCACTTAGTCCAATCCTAGGGAAAAGATACTGAAAGTTCAACCCTCTACAAGCAAGTGAATTAGATTGATTTATTCTTATTGAGTTTTTGATGATGGAATTTTAGAGCAGCATTCAGAGCATTTTAAGGCAGTTCTTACATGAAGGTTGTCAGTGCCATCTTGACAGATGGGACTTGGATTATAGCTTTGTTGCAAACATTAAAACAGAACTTCTATTTAATGTTAAATGGTGTCAAATTATTACATATTTTAACAATCAAGAAAGAAACTATTGAGCCGAATTATGTATCTACTCTCCATGATAATCCTGAAATTCTGTCTTAGTGGTTTAAGGTTTTGAATGACGATTGTAATCTGGATGTGTTACCACCCAAAGTTGATTTCAGTGGTCTCTAAAGCATAAAAAATACTGTATTGAGCCATTTCTAATAACAGTACAGCAGATTCGGTATAGACAACAATATGGCCTTATTTCTTATCATGGGTAACAAGGAGTTTTAAAGAAAGCAAGTACTAACTGGTGTTAAATCCATTTATTTACTGTCATGCTTTTAGATCTCTCAGAATCACATTATTAAACCTTCTAATTTATTCACATCTTTATTCATTTAAACTTTCATACTGCAGTACAAAAGAAAAAAGAGGTAGAAAATAACAAGAGGTTTAACTGTTTATAAAAACATTACACTTGCATTATCCATGAAGAGTATGATTTCCAAAATTCCATGGTTATTATACTGGCAATTTTTGTTTCTACATTTTATTTTGCATACTGATTTCTCTTAAGAAGCCAAAAGCTACTCTTGTCTGTGGTAGGAGATAATTTTGGAGATATTCAACTCCACACATTTTTTCACACAATTTAGTTGGTACAGGCTTAGCCTGTGCTTTGAGGTGTGTATACAAAAGTAGATATATTACCTTGATATTATTGGATGATCAAGGATAGTCTTAGATTTCCAAGGTTAATATAAATATGCACAGTTCACTGTGGGCTGAGTTTTGCAACTGAATTATACTGGGTGTAAACCATCAGTATTGCCAAGGCACGTGTAATCTAATAGATGTAATTGATGGATATAGTTCCTTGAAGAGGTAATTACTGGATCAGAATCTAGAAGTACAGGGAAGAGTTGCTTTTGTATGATACTGGGGAATTGAATTCTGCTCCAGTGTTCTCATCCTGCTGACAGCTGTAGTAAAGAAGCACCATTGTAGCAATTGGCTATGATTGATATTAAACTGTTATTAGTGTTGAAAACATGTATTAACATATGCAAAACATCTACTGTCATAGGTGGTATCTTGTATGGTGAGAAGTACTTCAGGAGAAGTCACTAAATGAAATTTTATGCTTTTGTTATAAGCAACCTGTTGATCAGTTAAAGAACAAGGTAGTGCAATTGTTCTTGTGAGCAGCACAAACACCACCAGTAACTGGCCAACCAAGTTTCTACTATTGAAATATTAAACATCCTTTTGCTGTATGTTTGGCAAGGTCCACTTCTTCTTTAACTACCTGATTTTGAGTGTCTCTTGTATTATTGACAACCTCTTGACATTTTTGTCACTGCCCCTTCATCTAAGCATGAATTTAGAAGTATTACAGAATATGTAGTTAAAAATTAAGAAGAAAGTTATTAGTCTCTAGGAAAAGTTTATGGGGAGTCCAGTAGTCCTATGGCACGTGTTCAAGAAATCAAGTGCAGGTAGAAAAAGAATAGTGTTCTGACTGAGGGGTTTAAAATCTTAATTGCTTGATTTGGAATATTAAGTATTCTTGACTGTGACTATTAACATCTAATGGACCTTCATTTGTAGATTTGTGCACAAAGAGAATGTGATTCAGGGATGGCTCATGTTCTCTCTGTGTCCCTAAACATTCCCAGTGAAGGTATAATACACTGTATTGGCATTGTCTAAAAGCAGTTATGGGCTGCAATCTTCTTGAAATCTTGTCTTTATAATTTCATGTCTCACTCACTAATTATGAAATTTAGTCTTGGATTTAGAACATATACCCTGAAGAAGTAGAAACTGGAAAAAAAAAGGAGTTAAAAAATCCATGATAGGTGTGACTTTGCTTTTAGCTGCATTTTGTTACTATTATTCTCAATGAATACTAAACATGTTAAAAAGCAAGGCAGGTTTCACATGCCTCACATTACACTCTCTTTACAACTTCAAAGCCTACTTTTTTCTTATTAATATTTGCTTTGCACTTAGATTTCTTTCATATCAAAAAGTGGACTGGGTTACATACATGCATCATGCATAACTTTTTTCACTATCATATGCATCCTTATCCCTTTTACTATTGTGCTCATTTCCATGAAAAAAATAAATGTTTCACATTTCAGCTATATTTTTAATTCTAAGCAAAAGGAGTATTCAACAGAGGTTTTAGACCTCTGCAGTAAAAGATCAAAGTTAAATAGTATCACCTAAGTTTATTCTGAAGGCAAGTTTAAATTTCATGATGGTTTGGTCTGGGTGTCAATCAGGCATGGCAGTAGCTTAGAAATAAGCTATTCTCAAAAGGAGATACTAGTAAAAAAACCCAAAGATATATAAAAGTTTAGGAAAAAAAGTATCTTGAGAGACAGTGGGAAAATGTCAGCAGTAACAGGGAAAGTAGAGAAGTCATATAGGCTCTCCAGCTGTCCAGAAGCAGAGGAGGAAATTCCCCATCAACGAGGGTGAGCCATGAGCCAAGTGTGACCTTGGCATGGGCAGTGGCCCCAGTGATGAGGCACAGTCCCACAAGAGCAAAGAAAGGCTGGGGTGGTGGCACGGCTGTCCTTTGTTTCTGTACCAAGGAAAGCATGATTCAGGCTAAGGTCTGCCCAGGAAGCCAACTCAGTGCAACAGAAGACAGGACCAAGAATGAAGATAACCAGAGCATGGCTCAAGCCAGATCTGCTAAGGCTGTCCTGGTTTGAGGTAAAATGAACCAATTTTCTGTTTTACAGTTTTGCTTTCTTAGCTAGGCCTCTCCTAGCTAGCTGGGCTCTGAAATTAACAGCACATTGTGCGGAGCTGTTCCATCTCGCAGTGATAAGACCTGATTGTACCGGGGGATGGTGCAGAGAGGCCCTTGTTTAGACTTATTGCTGGAAGAACCAAGGTCAGATAATTTTCGTCGTTCGCCCGTCGGAGGGTCCCGCCTTCAAGGAGGAGCGGACAGGACAGNCTGCTTATATTTTCATTAAAGTAGTTTAGCTTGTTCTAAACTCTTGAATCTCTTTAACTCCTTCCTCTCCTCTCTATTTTTCCAAAGGGGGGGAAAAGGGAGGGGGGTGGGGGGCATCTGTCGCTCAGGGTTTGGTGGGTTTGGCTGAAACCGCGACAAAGGCCTACACTGAAATGCTAATAATAATCACCAGGAGATGATTCTGCCTCTCTACTCTGCCCTTATGAGACCTCACTTGAAATACTGTGTCTGACACAGGAAAGACACAGTCTGTTGGACTGATCAGAGAGGTGGAGCAACTCTGCTGTGAGGACAGCCTGGGAGAGTTGGTTTTTTTCAGGCTCCAGGGAAACCTTATTGCAGCCTTTCAGTACTTAAAGGGGGTTTATAAAAAAAAATGGGGACACATTTTAGCGGGACCTGTTGTGATAGGACAAGTGGTAATGTCTTTAAACTGAAAAGAGGGTGGATTCAGACTAGACATAAGGAAGACAATTTTTTGTGCAGAGGGTGGTGAATCACTGGAACAGGTTGCCCAGAGGGGTGGTAGATAACCCATTCCTGGAAAGGTCAGGTTGAACAGGGTTTTGAACAACTTTAGGTGAAGTTGTCCCTGCTCATTGCAAGGGGATTGGACTAGTTGACTTGAAAGGTCCCTTCCAACCCAAACCATTATATGATTCTATGATATTTGATCTTGTTGAGGTCCCTCTGGATAGCAGTATGATTTTAAAGTGTACCAATCAGTGTACCAATCACTCCTCTTGGTTTTGTGTCATCTTCATATTTGCTGAGGGTACACTCTGTCCCATCATGCAAATAATTAATGAAGGTGTTAAACAGGACTGGACCCAGTATTGACAATGCTAGTTACTGGCCTCCAACTAGATTTTGTGCTGCCAGCCACCACTTTCTGGGCCTGTTCAGTTAGTTTTTAATCCATCTCACTGCCTTCTCATCAGGCCTATATATCAAAGTTATATATCTTGTTTGTGATGATCTTATGGGACATAGTGTCAGAGACCTTCCTGAAGTCCACGTAGGTAATATCACTGCTATCCCCTTATCCACTAGTCCAGTCATTTCATTTTAGAAGTTTATCACAGAAGTTTAGGAGTGATGTTTTCTTTCCTCCAGTCTTCAGGCAATTATCCTAATCACATTGATCAATGAAAGTTTGTAGATAGTGGTCTCATAATGACACCTGCCAGTTACCTCAGCACTCATGTGTGCAATGTATTATGACGCCTGGACTTAGGCATGTCCAGTTTGCTTTAAGTTTGCTTCTGTCTTGGCCCTGTTGCACCAGGGGTATGTTTTCCTCACTTCATGCTTTTCCCTGTTCTCTGTGCCTTTCGGTTTCTTGCCTTTAACATCTTGTATGAGATTTAACTCTGTGTGAGTTCTGGCTTTCCTAAATATGATCAGACAGTGCCTCTATATTCCTCCTGGGTTTCCTGTGCCCACCTTCTAGCCTGAGTATTGCCAGAAATTCCTTGTTCATATATGAGGGTGTCCTGGGGTTTTGCCTGACTTCTTGGTTGTTGAGGTGGACTGTTCTTGAGCTTGGAAGAGATGATCCTTCGCATATAAAACAGCTTTCTTGGACCTCTCTTCCCTCCAGAGCCTCACACTATAAAACTCTTTCAAGCAGATCTCTGAAGGGGTCAAAGTCAGTTCTTCTCAAGTCCAGTACTGAGACCTTACTTTTTGCCCTTCGCCCTCCCCTTGAAATTCTGAACTCTATCATCCCAGGGTCACTGCAACAAAAGGAAGCCAAGGCTCACAGTACTCCCAACGAGGTTGGGGAAACCAGGGAAAGTATTTCATTTCACCAAATGTGGCTGGGAAAAAAGCTGACAAATTTTGGGGTATATATAATGAAGAATTCCTCTACAGAGCTGAAGAACTTAAAATTAATTTATATATTTGGCCCACAATTAACAGGTAGGAAACTCATTACATTCTAATCCCAGTTTAGCCCCACAATGTGTCTTCTTACATTTAAAAGTTGGGGGGGCTGGCATTTTGGGATTTTGGTTTTTTGGGGGGGTTTGGTTTGTTGTTTTGAGATTATTTTAGGTGGGAAAATAAAGGGGTTTATTTTATAAAGGTATTTCAAGGATGAGCAACATTTCTCAAGGTATTTGATCATCTGTGATCAAAGGCCTTCTGTAAGTGCAAAATATAAATTATTGAAAAGAAATTTAGGAACTAAAAATTATTGAGATGTGTTTTCTCTGGGTTAAGGTAGTTGTAATGTAGGGAACTTTCTGATTCTTAACAGAGTATCTTCTCAAAATTCATTCATATGTTCAAAATCACATCAGGATGGGCCTGATGCAGATGGAAATTGTAACATACCTTCAGCTTTATGCTACATCCCGCTAATTTTTCCACTTCTCATTGTATTGTTTTAATAACGTTTAACTAGAAACAGTTTCTAATTCTCAAACATTACTGGATCAAGAGTAATCTTTTGAAATTGTTTCTGACATACGTAAGACTGCTGTGCAGGGAACGGCAAGATTAGCACATAGTTAACTTTAGTTATCTGAGTTTTGTCACAGGATTGACTAAATAGATATAAGAAAATGCACCAGCTATGGTAGAAAGACATTTCTTTATCCCTTTTTATACCTTTATTTCATTTACATTCCCTTCACCTGGTCAGATTTTGCATAGCAGTGTTAAGGGTATTGTTGCACTCTCCACCCCAACACCCCCCCAGCAATTTGGTAACATGATGGGGGGATTACAAGAAATTACATCAAGCAAATATGTTGGTGCAATATTACATACATACAAAAAGGGCTGTTTCTCTGAACATTGTGAATGTGTGTCGACTGGGAGATTCAGAATATTTCGTAGCTCCTGTGTCCGAAACCCGTTTATGACCTTAAATCTGCAGAGAATGCGGCAATTGCAAAGAGCCAGAATGAGTCCCTGGTCTGTGTGAATAGGACACTTCAGCAGTAGTTGCAAAGGAGCTGCTTGTATAGAAGTTAAGTTGTATTTGTGGTTATTATATCCCAAGTAGTATCTACTCAAAACTTTTTTTCCGATTATCTCTTTTAATTGCCAGCTACTTAAGTAACACAACAAATTGGCTTTCCCCACCTCAAGGACTGTTTTGGATTCATAAGGCTTTTGTCATAATGCTTTTAAGCCTTCAGGTCCAGTTGCTGGTATTTGCATTTAATGTCATTGCGGGTTGGTGGCTTCCATTGCTTTTATTGCTGCTGAGCAGAGGGTTGTTTAGTTATTCCTTAGTGGAAGCCATTCAGAATTCCTCACAGGTTTAATGTGGTTATTAAGGACACACAGATAAAATATAGCTATGAAAGGCTCATCCAGCAGAACACTTGTAGCACTAAGTAGAATTCTGAAATCTTATCATTACCAGAATTCCTGAGTGGAGTACTAACAATTTTTACCTTTTATTTAATTTTATACATATGTATGTGTATGTGCATATCTGGATGCCTGCAGACATACACATACAACCTTTTGCTAAACACCTACTAACTCTAAAATACATATTCAAAATCATTTATTTTACCAAAATGTCACATGTATTTATCAAAGGTCATTCAAATATCAAACTAAGTTTAATTTCCATTTCCCAGGCTTTGACTTTGCTAAGTACCAAGATATTTATATACTTGAGACTTCCAGACTATAGTGGAACACACATATTTTACAGGCATCACAATTGCTGTGTGATTTCTGCATAAAGTGATGGAAGTTCTGAATCAGAGAATGAA
Source organism: Pedionomus torquatus (assembly GCA_013398155.1). NCBI lineage: Eukaryota > Metazoa > Chordata > Aves > Charadriiformes > Pedionomidae > Pedionomus > Pedionomus torquatus. The sequence goes on along the minus strand of VZRU01006516.1, from coordinate 445,487 downwards.
ATTGCACAAATTAGAAGAGGAAATTTAATCATTATCTTAGATGTCAGTAGACATCTAGATCTTCAATTGGATTTCACATCATATTTTCTGAAAGTACCACAAGGAAATTACTGAATTTATCCTTGTAACAGCGTGAAATGACATTTTTTCCCCAATCAAAAGAAAGAAGATTGTAGGGCTAAATAAGGAAATGTTTTGTGCTCCATGCAATTTTATTTGTCATACAAAAGTGGTTAATGTACTAGGTGCAGTATTGCAAGTTCAGAGCATAAGCAACTCTGAGGATAACACTGATGTTGTCTTCAATACTGGAGCAATATCATTAGCAAAAGTTTCTCATTCAGCATTCTGTTTCGGAACTTCAAAGCATTGTGGAACCTGTATAAATGGGTCTTGGTTTTCATCAGAATGAAATCCCTAACATTCAGAATTTATCAGCCACACATAAACATATCAATAAGCAAGTAGTGAAGACATGGTCACAGAAAAGAAACCGTTGAACCGAACCTCCTCTGCCTAATTTGAAAATAAAACTTCATTTTCTGTCTGTTAGTCCATTTTATTTAGAATAATATCTGCACATTAATACTTTAGTAATATTTTTTTCATTTTTCAGTTATAGTTTTTAAAAACACTTCAGCCTGACAAACTGTTTTTCTTATAGATAAAATGTTAATATGTACAAAAAGCCTGGACCATCTGCACAGCATTTGAACTTCTAAGCAATCGACATCCTTGTGTTGCATATCTACTGATAAAAAGAGCAGACTTTCTATTTCAGGTATTCCTAATCAACAATATATTCTACCGACAAAAAATATTTGCTACAAAATCCAGAGATTTTTCAGAATGCAATCCACTTTTAAGCTTGTAGAGGAGGTTATATTTGACAAGATCTTATTTGCAGGTATGAAGATGACAAAATTCTTCTTCATGTTCATCTTTTTTTAATGACACCTCAGGTTCCCTGGTAATTATGATATTCTAGGAGATTTAAGGAAAAACAAATCAGCTAGAGATGACACAGTATGAAAGGGTAATCTTCACAGAGTTCTCCACCTTCCTTTTGCTTGTGATAGAAGCACCTCAACCACAGTGTCACCATCTTATTTTCTATGCATCTGTCTACTTTTTGTCACTGCTTCATTTTACACCTCAGCAGGCCTGACTAACCTGAAAATGTACCTGCATAAAACCTGCAAGGAACCAAGAACATACAGAAGCAGGGGTGAAAAAGGAAAAGAGAGCTCTCTGAACTCTTATCACACCTTTTAGCATCTATCAGTTTCAGTTCTCCTGTGATTGATTCAACCCTTTACTATGTAAAAGGCCGAAGAGAAGCTGCAGCAATAGTAGCATTTAAGATAAGTATCAAGGAGGCAGGGACTCAGAGGAGAGCAATATTAAAAAAATCCCGTGGGAATAAAGGTCACAGGAAAAGGAGAGATTAAATAGTAGCAGCATAGAGCAATCAGTCAGACAAGTTCCTGCATGAGAGTGATCTTTGAATAGTAAAGGAAAGAACCTTAAGAACAAGAACAAAAGCATTTTGTGAAGATATTGCTTTCCTCTGCTGCATTTGCAAAACTGGGCAAGCCAAAATGTTGTTTTGTAATAAAGATAAACAAGTTTTTGTGTTTAGGGTCAGTTAAAAAGAAATGCAGAGGAAGTTGCTTTATGCTTTCCTAAAGGGCAAAGCGTATTTACTTGACCCTGTTATCGGGTTCACATAGCTAGAGTGTTACCACTGTGTCATCAACCAGAAAGTGCAGAGCAAGAACAAATCAGTTTCTTTCTGTGAGAGAACATCTGGGAGCCACTATGAGTGTCCTTGACCACCACAAAATTATTTTGTCTGCTGCCATTGGTTTTCTGTTTTCTTATTGTAACAAGGAAATTTTTGCTGCCACTCCCAAACACCGTCAGTGGCCATCATGAAAATTTGTCCCTGCCAAAGCGTGGAAGTTGAAAAAAGTCAAAACAATTCCACTTTCCTTCCTTTTTTTTTCCTCCCTTAACATCATCTGTGATTCATACATCCAGAAAACAGAGTTTTGAATAGTTAGGTAGTGTAAATTTTTAATTTGGGGGAAAAAAAAGGAAGAAAAGTAACTTTTATTCCACATAGTAGGTGGGAAATGTAGCTAGTTGAGAGGAATATCAGGGGATACTGACTGATCTTATTCTTAAAAAACTGAGCAGAATTTTTGGGTGCTTTTCTTTTTGACTCCCCAACTTGTTTTATAGAAAGCAGGAACACACTGTTCTCTCACAAGCAGGTCTTATTTGAAAGTATCTCTCTTAGAGAGAACATGCACTAATGCATGTGCTACTATGTGCTGTATGTAATCCTGTTGTAGGCACAAAACCAATTAAAACTGTGAATGCCAGCAGGTATCTGGGGTCTAAATGTGTGTGTGGTGAATGTCCAAAATTGAACTTTTGGACTCTCAAGCAGAGGCCTGCTACTTGCTAAATGCAATGTGTGTGCTGGTTGTAGCTTTTATTAACACCTGCACTTAACAAAAGTGTCAAGTCCTGAATCCTCTAGTTAATAGTAAGATATAAGATAGAGTCAGCAATTGCAGAATGGTTATCTGAAAATTCATTAGCAGTTTCTGCTGTGACTGCAATTAAATTTCTCCAAAAAATTCCAAATTATCTGAAATCTCCATTTTGTAATATAGCAAAATGAAAAATGTTGATATTTCTAAAGAAAAAATATTATACATTTTTATATTATTTTATATTTTAATACGTTTTCCCCAAATACATATATATACACACACAAGTTTTAGATTATTACCTGCTTTTATTTTTAACCTTTACATACTTTCCATCACTCTGAAACCCTGTGGACTACTTCTGGATTCTGCCTCTTTGTACATGTTTCCCAGCAGGCAGGCAGCTCCTGAAATCTGCAAGTGAGAGTTCTTCTTCCCAGCTAACGGCTGCATGCTGACTACCTATAGTTTTCTGACCCTGTTTCCACAGAAACCACCAGAACAGGCTAACTTTAAACAATCTTATTTGAATAACAGAATGTGTTCAACTTAAACAGTATCACTTTTGGTAAAAAAAATGCTGTTCTTTTGTTTTTAGTTCTGCATTGTGTACCTCCCAGCTATTTGATGACTCTTTGTCTCTACTTCCTTCTTTTTTTGAATAGTAACATTTACATCAAGCACATCTTAAACTAATTAGATGATGCAGCATGTGGTCTGCCTCTAGTAATGTAAAAGTCTAAAGTTTCAAAAGAACAATCCAGATTTAAAACCAGGGTTGCCTACTGTTATTTTGGTATGAACAGAAAGATGAATGAATAACAACCTGAAAAATTATTTGTGGAAAAGAACAAAGGAATGGACTCCAAGTAGAGTGGTTGAGGCCCCTTCCTTGGAGATATTCAAGGCGAGGCTTGATGAAGCCCTGGGCAACCTGGTCTATTTGAGGGTGTCCCTGCAACTGTGGGGAGGTCAGACTAGATGACCTTTGGAGGTCCCTTCCGGCCTGGAGGATTATATGATTCTAAGTCTCGGTCTCATCATCTATTGTGGACAAACATTACATAATCCTTCTGATAAACCAATACATCTCCATATGAAAGTACCTTTTGTCACAGGCAGAGTGACTGACTTCATTCACGAGAGAGAAGTAATAAAGTATTAAGGTGAAACAGAGATTTAACAAAATTAGTAGTAAATGCAACAGTATTTTACGAGGGTCAATGCCAAGGTACACTTGTGTATTTACTGTACAGAGGACAGGGTCAGGCAAACTGTCAGGGAGACCCTCCCATTGAGTCACACTAAACTCCTTCTCAGAGAGGAGTCTAGGTGCGGCTGGGTCCAGGCCCAGACTTGGTCAACCGTTTATGTCTAAAGTATTATATATGCAAAATTAATCCTTTCTATCACTTAGCTAAGATTTCAAAGTTTTAACATGTTATTAGTCACCTACCAAGAATCTGTTGTGGCAAGGAATCTCTCAACTTCAAGGAATAACCTTAAGCAAGCATCCTCACAAAAGAGGAGAGCCTGGCATGCAGCCCAATGACAGATCAGAGAGCTCAAAAGGGCTCTTGGGCTGTTTGCTACTTATACAATAAGATAATTGACCTATAGTCATATTCTTATGGGAACAAAGTATCTAGGTC
>VZRU01006516.1:423862-440909 GCA_013398155.1 Pedionomus torquatus | reverse complement strand
CAATTGCAGAATGGTTATCTGAAAATTCATTAGCAGTTTCTGCTGTGACTGCAATTAAATTTCTCCAAAAAATTCCAAATTATCTGAAATCTCCATTTTGTAATATAGCAAAATGAAAAATGTTGATATTTCTAAAGAAAAAATATTATACATTTTTATATTATTTTATATTTTAATACGTTTTCCCCAAATACATATATATACACACACAAGTTTTAGATTATTACCTGCTTTTATTTTTAACCTTTACATACTTTCCATCACTCTGAAACCCTGTGGACTACTTCTGGATTCTGCCTCTTTGTACATGTTTCCCAGCAGGCAGGCAGCTCCTGAAATCTGCAAGTGAGAGTTCTTCTTCCCAGCTAACGGCTGCATGCTGACTACCTATAGTTTTCTGACCCTGTTTCCACAGAAACCACCAGAACAGGCTAACTTTAAACAATCTTATTTGAATAACAGAATGTGTTCAACTTAAACAGTATCACTTTTGGTAAAAAAAAATGCTGTTCTTTTGTTTTTAGTTCTGCATTGTGTACCTCCCAGCTATTTGATGACTCTTTGTCTCTACTTCCTTCTTTTTTTGAATAGTAACATTTACATCAAGCACATCTTAAACTAATTAGATGATGCAGCATGTGGTCTGCCTCTAGTAATGTAAAAGTCTAAAGTTTCAAAAGAACAATCCAGATTTAAAACCAGGGTTGCCTACTATTATTTTGGTATGAACAGAAAGATGAATGAATAACAACCTGAAAAATTATTTGTGGAAAAGAACAAAGGAATGGACTCCAAGTAGAGTGGTTGAGGCCCCTTCCTTGGAGATATTCAAGGCGAGGCTTGATGAAGCCCTGGGCAACCTGGTCTATTTGAGGGTGTCCCTGCAACTGTGGGGAGGTCAGACTAGATGACCTTTGGAGGTCCCTTCCGGCCTGGAGGATTATATGATTCTAAGTCTCGGTCTCATCATCTATTGTGGACAAACATTACATAATCCTTCTGATAAACCAATACATCTCCATATGAAAGTGCCTTTTGTCACAGGCAGAGTGACTGACTTCATTCATGAGAGAGAAGTAATAAAGTATTAAGGTGAAACAGAGATTTAACAAAATTAGTAGTAAATGCAACAGTATTTTACGAGGGTCAATGCCAAGGTACACTTGTGTATTTACTGTACAGAGGACAGGGTCAGGCAAACTGTCAGGGAGACCCTCCCATTGAGTCACACTAAACTCCTTCTCAGAGAGGAGTCTAGGTGCGGCTGGGTCCAGGCCCAGACTTGGTCAACCGTTTATGTCTAAAGTATTATATATGCAAAATTAATCCTTTCTATCACTTAGCTAAGATTTCAAAGTTTTAACATGTTATTAGTCACCTACCAAGAATCTGTTGTGGCAAGGAATCTCTCAACTTCAAGGAATAACCTTAAGCAAGCATCCTCACAAAAGAGGAGAGCCTGGCATGCAGCCCAATGACAGATCAGAGAGCTCAAAAGGGCTCTTGGGCTGTTTGCTACTTATACAATAAGATAATTGACCTATAGTCATATTCTTATGGGAACAAAGTATCTAGGTCCCCACCCCAGATGGTGCTTTGGCTACATTACCGCCATCCCCCAAAGTCCATGTGCAGCTTATTGCATCCAATGTTGTGATGGCCAAGGCCTGAGCAAGAGCCGGGGGCACGGATGGGTGGGGGAAAGAAGGGGGAAAATGGGAAGAGCATACCACCACACCTTTTCTCCCATACATCTCTGGGATGAAGTTTGGAATCTCACTTCTGGCAAGTTCAGACACAGTTTTAGTTTTTTACCTTAAATTTACAAGCCTATTTGTTCTTTTGAGAATTGCATCTTTTAGGTTATATCAGTAAGAACGGTTTTTTTATTATTTTTTTTTTCCAGAGCAAGCCACATGGGTTATTACAGAGGCATCTGAAGTATGACAAAGACACCATGATCACACACATAGATTTATACTGTCATGTGATAGCATGGATTAGAAGGGAGATTTAAGGTAATCTGGTCCAACCTCCCTATACTATATAACCTTTCAACTAGATCAGGTTGCTCAGAACACTGTGCAGCATCTTCATGTATAACCATGTACACCTGCTCCTAGCAAAAGACCTGACATGATTTTTGTGATCACACCTCATTGTTCAACAGGTTATTCTTGTGCCTTCATGTCCTACTTCCACCTTTATCTCTCACATCTAAACAAGGTACCACGAGTTGTCTAAGTGGTCAGAACAATTCACACAACTCAAAACTACTGCTGTTGTCATCACAGAAGATTTGTCTAGCCAAAGACCAGATAGTGCTCAAACAATGCTGCAATTCAGTAGAGAGACTGTTGTAAGTTCTGGAAACACTAAATTTAATTTAGTGTTTTAAATTCTTTAATTAAAACACTAAATTTTAATTACACTTCTTGGCATATAGTCACCTCCTCAGATGGACACTGACAACATCATCTCCATACTTCTCATTCAGTGTGGCAAAACCACCAAAACAATTGCATTTTATAGCACAGACTCCCCATGTGTCTTCACCTAATAACTTTGTCTGTCTGCTTAGGCTCACCTTCTGCAGATGATATTTTGGTGGTGCTTCATGTAATAGTCTTAGTTTTTCTTAACTTCTATTGGCAATATCATAGCTGAGATCTTACTGTATTGTGTATACAACTTTTTCATGCATACAGCGTAGTTAACTCACTCTAACATGATTTTCCTCCTTTATAATTTACAACTGACATATCCCTATTTATAGCAGAAATTCTTCTTATTAACTCCCAAGTAGATGATCTCACACTCTGTACTGTAGCACTTCATACAGTTTTTAGTATTTCAATAATCCAGTTCTTCTAATATACTTTTATGATTTCCCTCTGGACCAAAGAAGTATCTTCAACAAGTTCAATTTTTGTGTTGCTACTTTTTATTACCAACATGCTTAATTACAGTATTACCATTAATAAGATTTGTCAGAAAAAAAAAAAATTGTATTATTTGATGAACTAGCCTTACCTAAATTCAATAGAAAAAAAAAAAAATACTAATCAAATAAATGCATTTGAAAGTTATTAACATATAAATGGGAAGTTGAGGAATGTAAGCATACCCCACTGTATCCTGCTGAAAGGTAGGACTACTGCCACTGTTAAAATTCAGAGTGATGTCACCAAACAGTATCCATTGGGGCTATTATGCTTGGTGATTACTAAAGAGAATTTGGAGAAGTACTTTTAAGATAGCCTATGAGTCTGTCTTGAAACAAATAGGCTAATAAAACAATAAAAGCAGTGACAAAAGATCTATATATCTTAGGTTAATGCCAATGTAAGAGGTAACTACTAAATTCTGCAGTTCATACTCCAAGCAACAGTTGGATTCAAGATAAGGTAAAAATCAATACAAAGTATAATATCTTATTTTTTTTATGATTGCAAGTAGTTCATATTGAATTAATGCAGTAAAATGCTAGGTTACTTATCTGCATTGGTACCTTGCCTTATGGTAGACATCTGGTGCCTTCATCATATTCTAGAAAGTCAGCTTCACAGAGATTACATTTCCCAAGAAGTAATGCAGATTTGCAAATTTTACTAATCCAGTGGGGGCTTTTAGACCAGTCATAAATTCTGTGGTCTACATCCATGCTAGTTAAATAAATTATGACCAGGAATGTTCCTGGGTATTAAGGACTGAGTCAATTTTTAAATTGATGTAAAACAGTCAATGCTTCAAATTTTGATCTTGATTTGGTATTCCAACAAGTAGATGATTTGTCAGATTTCCTGCAAGGAGAAAAATGAAGGATTTCTCTGTCTTACCTGTAGTTAAGTTTTAAAAGGGCAGAGAAGAAAAAGAAAATGTCTATTGATCATAAAAACCCAAAATTCGTTAATATCCAAGCAACAGTGTTAAGCATTCTGCAAAATGTAAGCTAAGCCTGATTGCAACCTGGCTTGTGTAGGTACGAGTCATAAAAAATATTAAATACATCTGATATGATTCTACCTCAGTTTATATTTGTCCTGTGGCCAATTTTATACAAATATCATTGAATCAACACCTAAGTTGAATCAACATGTTGAATCAACACCTAAGTACAGAAATGCATATATTTCCCTCCTCACTAATCCTAAAAGATAGTATCTTATTGCAAAGAGCACAGAATAGGGAATGCTTGCAATTCAACTATTTAAATCAATTTACTTCATTCTTTTATCTTAGAATCATAGAATCATCCAGACTGGAAGGGACCTCCAAAAGGTCATCTAGTCTGACCTCCCCGCAGTCACAGGGACACCCCCAACTAGATCAAGTTGCCCAGGGCCTCATCGAGCTTCGCCTTGAAAATCTCCAGGGAAGAGGCCTCAACCACCTCCCTGGGCAACCTGTTCTAGTGTTCTACCACCCTCAGAGTAAAGAAATTTTTTCTAATCCTCAATTTAAATCTACCCTTCTCCAACTTAAGTCCATTACCCCTCGTCCTATCACAGCAGGCCTTTGTGAACAGACCCTCCCCAGCCTTCCTGTAGGCCCCCTTTAGGTACTGAAAGGCTGCGATTAGGTCTCCCAGGAGCCTCCTCTTCTCCAGGCAATATGTATCAAGATTTTAATTTTTTTTAATTATTTCTCTTTGTAGTATTTGTTTCCTAACCACAGTGTCCTCCTAGAGGCTTCAGAGTACTGAGGCTTCTATTAAAAATACTTTACCTAAACAGCTAGCATAAAAATAGAAGAATGGATTATTTCATATGGTATATACAACATGGATATCATATAGTTGACCAAAGTAAAAGTATCTACTATTTCAACAGCTAGAGCAGATTACCATTTAACAGAATAATACTGTATTGTAAATTATGTCCTACCTTAAGGGTTTGAATAGTCTCATAATTATTACAAAAGCTCAAGCCCATGACAGAATCCTAAAGAGAAAAAGAACATTCATGAAGCGATACTTACTCCCACTTGCCAATGGGATATCAACATCCTTGGGAGGAGAGAGGCTGATCAAAGAGATGCCATTGCTCTTCTCAGACAATATTCAAGATACAGGCATCCAACAGATTGCCTGGAAGGTGTGCATATTGAATTCACACCTTCTGACACGGTATGGAGAGTTCCTTTCTTGTATAAATGCCATCCTGCAGTCCAGAATCTACAGTTCTTCAGATCTCATATTAAAGTGATGGGGCATAGAGAACAAATGATCTCTGATGAAATAGCATTTAAATTATTTAAGACTTTACAGACAATAATACCTTGAACAAAACTCAAAGTGGAACAGGTATAAAATTATCTCTCTGCTGTGGTGAAACTGTCCTGATTTGAAGTAAAATAGAACCAACTTTCTGCTCAGTAATTTTACTTCTTAGCTAGGCCTCTTCTAACTTTCTGAAATTCAGAGCATATTGTACAGAAGACTGTTCTCAGAGTGATAGGGCCTGTGTTCATAGCTAATGCCCCAGAATGGTATGTAGATAGGCTCTTGTTTATACATATTGCTGTAACAACCAAGGTCAGCTAACTGTGTTACTTGCCCAGTTGGACGACTGGAAATGGAAAAGCTTAGGTACCCCTTGTGGAGAGGAGCACACAGGACAGGTGAGCCAAAACTGAGAAAAAAGGGTATTCCGTCCCATCTGCCTCATGTTCGGTATAAAAGCTAAGGGATCAAAGCCCTCTTTCTTCCATGGCTGATGTCCAAATAGGACCCTGTCTGTTCAGCTGCCTTTGATTCCCATCCATTTGTTCCTGACTCCAGAGCTGGAATCCAGTTCACATCTGCCACTGGGGTTTCCCCAGTGCCTGCTGGTAGTGTCATCCTGGGAGCTTGATAGAATTGTATATATATATTATATATATTTCATTATTTTTTTTTATTTTATTATTAATATTTAATTAAAGTAGTTCAATTCCTCCTAAACTTGTAAATCTCCTTATCCCTTCTCCTTTTCTTGGAGCAAGAAGTGGGGGGCCTAAATCACAACAGATGAATAGCCACATTTAAATCCTGATTGCATATACTTTTAGAGGGTAGCAATTTCCTTGCATGGATTTCCACTGAGGAAGAATGGAGATGAAGAGAAACATCTTGAAAGAAAGAGATCTTAAAACTAAAAAGTATTTACACTTTCTGAGAATATAATTTTACTTCTCTTATCATCTAAACTTCAAAATTTCTTCTATCCCTCCCTATCCCCCCAGTAAACTTAATTGGATTGAGAGGAGATTGGGGACTGAAACCACAGTAGGGAAAAAACAAATGAGAAGTGGGATAGTGTTGAGAGAGGGAGGAACTCTAGGAATATTTTGAAAATTAAAGGTGAAATTTTGTACACTTTGAAAAAGTCTGAAGATGACTCTCACCATTTTTGTTGTAGTCCTCATTCAAGAATAGATTGTACCCAAATCTTAATGTGTTCAGTTTTTCTTGTCAAAGGGAAAAAAAAGAATAAAAGTGGTACAACTCTGGACACAAAAGTATTTCAGTTTACAGTGTTTGTAAGGTGGGCAGGAGAGATAAAGTTATGTATTCATAGACCTTGAGACATTTGCCTTCACACAATGGCTGCACGATGGTAGCTGCATATGAGCCTTGAGGTTCATAAGGCTTGAAATCAATGCATGTGAGGCTCTCACACTGAGATTTAGCACACAGTTGGAATGCAGGGACATGAAAGTACAACACCCAAAGCCCTCCCTAGGGAAGGAATTACAAAAAGTGCTGAGGCTGATGTTATCAGGTTACTCCTGGACTCATATATAGTCTGTTCATCTTGAGTCCATCTCAGCAAAGATTAATGGGACCTTTGAGAGGATTATTCCCCCTGCCCTAAAGCATGATGTTTTCAGTAAGTAGTACATGATATCCAGAGAATTAAAACGGATTTATGACTAGGATTCAAGTTTATATCCTTCCTGATAACATTCCTGTCCACTGGGATGGTCATCAGGACATCAGGACAGAATCCAATTTGTCAGGTTACTATTATGTATTAACAAGCAAAACAGTTGCTTTAACTCTAAGTATTCCTTGTGATATGAAAGAGTTCCAAAGGCAATCTTTAAAGCTATCAACCAAGAATGTCTTTTGCCTTCAGACTGATGCTTTTAGGTATGAATTTATTCTTTCCCTCTTCAGAGATTTGAATAAAATTCTTAAAGTTTTCAAGTGAGTGTCTCCCTGTTAGAATATTGAAATTTATTAAGTTCTTACATTAGGAGCTCTTTCACTATTTATAGTCATGTTGAGAGCCACCAGCGTAGACTGGAGTCTCTGAAAACAGAAAATTTACAGCTCTCATATGCTGAAGAAATATCTCAATTTCTCCTCTTTTTATTCCAACAGTTTGCACTTATATCCTGGTTTATCAACTATATATAATATTATAATCATATATATGTTGTGATAATCCCATATATGACATATATGTGGCATAACGATTTAACACATGCATATATGTATAAAGTTAGCTAATCATAGAATGGTTAGAGTTGGAAGGGACCTTAAAGATCATTGAGTTCCAAACCCATTCCATGGGCAGGGATACCTCCCACTAGACCAGGCTGCTCTAAGTTGCTCTAAGTATCTACCTTTGAACACTTCCAGGGAACTTCTCTGAGCAACCTGTTCCAGTGCCTCACCATCCTCATTGTAAAAAATTTCTTCCTGATATCTAAACTAAACCTACACTTTTCCAGTTTGAAACCGTTACTCCTCATCCTATCACTACATGCCCTTGTAAAAAGCCCTTCTCCAGCTTCTTGTAGGCACATTTCAGATACTGGAAAAGTGAAATAAGGTCTCCCTGGAGCCTTCTTTTCCTTAGGCTGTTCAACACCAAACTTACTCAGCTTGTCCTCATAGGAGAGGCATTCTAGCCCTTTGATCATCTTTGCAGTCCTCCACTGGACCTGTTCCAACAGGTCCATGCACTTCTTATCTTGGGGTCCCCAGAGCTGGACACAATACACCAGGTGGGGTCTCATGAGAGCAGAGAAGAGGGGTAGAATCACCTCCTATGGCCTGTCAGCCTTGTTTCTTTTGATGCAGCATGGGATATGGTTGGCTTTCTGGGCTGTGAGTGTATGTTGACACCTCATGTTGAGCTTCTCATCTTGGTCCTTCGCTCTCAAGCACTCTCAAGTCCTTCCTCCTCAAGGCTGCTCTCCAGCTATTCTCCACCCAACCTCTATCTGTGATTGGAATTGCCATGAAAAATGTACAGGACCTTACACTTGGCCTGGTTGAACTCCATGAGGTTTGTATGGGCCCATCTCTCAAGTCCGTCCGGGTCCTTCTGGTTGGCATCTTTTCTCTCCAGCATGTTGACTGCTCCACACAGCTTGGTATTATTGGCAAACTTGGTGAGGGTAGTCTCAATCCACTGCCCTTGTTGCCAACAAAGATGTTGAACCACACCGGTCCTAGTACCAGTCCTTGAGGAAGGCCACTTGTCACTGGTTGCCACCTGGACATCGAGCCATTGACTCTTTGAGTGTGAACATCCAGCCATTTGCTTTTCCACCAAGTGGCCCATCCAATTTAGAGATCAGGATGTCATGTCAGCCAATGTCAACTGTTTTGCATAAGACCAGGTAGATGACATCCGTTCCTCTCTCCTCATCCACCAATACTGTGGTGTTACCATTAAAGGCCACCAAAATTGTCAAGCATGACTTCCCCTTGGTGAAGCTGTGTTGGCTGTTACCAATTACCTCCTAATTTTCCAGATGCCTTAGCAAAGTTTCCAGGGGGAACTGCTCCATGATCTTGCCTGGCACAGAGGTGAGACTGTATAATTAATAGTATTTGTAAATTTGTATTAAATTCAACAAACTGTTTTCCAATGTCCAAATTTTAGCACATCTACTCTTTGCACAAAGTTTTTCTCTGACTTTTGATGAACACCTAGTAAACATCCTTGTTAGTAATTTCTTAAGTCATGACCTAGCACTTCTGTACATTTACTTTCATCTAATCTGTATTTTAGGTGATTCATCTAGGAAAATTTCCTACGAAGGCGCCAGAATCTCATACACTCTACACATACATGCTTTGATAAAATGATCATTGCTTGATACAGGAAAGATGGAAAAGGAAGTTAAAAATAAAATAAAATAAAAATAATGAAACAACAAAGCAAAGGCTAATACACATAGTATCACCATTATAAAAACTTTAAGGGTCTTTACAGAAATGTTAAGGGTTTGACTGAGATTTCTGATTAACAGAAGTTGTGTCAGTTCCCAAATTGTTTTTTTTTTTTTTCAGAGCCAAGTCCCTGTAACTGGTATATATCCCCAGCCTCTTTTCAGCTTCCTTTCCACACATACCCTCGAGGGTCTTCATGTGTCTACTTTCTGCACAGCCTACAATCCTGCATGTGAGTTTCTGGTAAAATAGAATGATAAACAATGCTAGTGAATTGTAAATATGCTGTTTACCGCTATCAAAATGAATTTGGGTTGCAAATACACACCTCAAAAAAATAATAAAAGAAATGAGTTAGTATCAATTAAAGGAGAATTTATACACAGAGAATCCAATTTCCCAATCATTACCAAGCTAAGAAATAGAGATGTATTTTGAATGACAGAGTGTAAAAGGCTTGCCACTTGAAAAGCTCTTTTGAAGTAGTTTTCATGTAGCTCATCTGTAAAAAATATTCTCTTTCCAGGAAGGTTTGTACCCCTCTTTTTTCCTTTTCCTCAAAGGGAGAGTTTGGAGTATTGCAAAAGAATTTCTTTCAGGTTGCTGCCAATAAGATGCAAATGAGACTTCAAGGCCCCCCATTGCTAGGTTCTGCATACACATGTAGTAAAGATTTAAACTACAAGGCCTTGACCCTGCAAATACTTACACAGCTGCTGCTTAACTTCATGAATTTTAATACATTCTTTGAATTAGCTAGTAAAATCACTCAGGTGTTTAAGACTGTTGGACTGAGGCCTGGCTTACACCACTCAGTGAAGCAAAAAAGAATATGTAGAAAAATGCAACTTGATAAGCTGTTATTTTCTAATTTGCTTACTAAGTCAATACTTTGATATCACACTCCTTTGAACAGAGATTTTGTTCTTATCTTCTGTCTGTAGAGCAGTGACATTCTGATCTGCAAAAGGAACTATTCGTACAAAGAAACTGCATATACAAAAAAGCCTTTCTGAAAAGAAAGAAATATTTTTGAATCAAACTGTACCTTGGCTTAGAGTTCCTCAAATATAACATTTTGTTCTCTTCAGACAATGTGCAATTCATACTGATCATAACTATATTTGCCATTTAAAAGGTATATTTATAAAACTGTATAACAAGCAGTCAACATTATGAAAGTAAAGATTTGTTTTATGAAGGACAATTAAAATAGCAAATAGAACTCATACTATGAAGATTATATGGTTAAAAGTCAAATGATGGTCAAGATGGGAAATCCAATAATTAGGAAACAACACATTATTGCAATGTAAAAATGTTTTGCTATCCACATCATTTATTTTACAGGATATTTTCTCTCACTGGAGTGTTAAGACCTCCAAATTATTATTTTAATTTTTCCAGTCATATCTGTGCTTCACTGTGACTTCTTATTTTTACAAGACAAACAGCTCCTAGCAGGTCTATTTCGCATCACCAAAGAAATCAATAACAGGATCATCCTTAGTTATGATGTTGCTAATTGCTGATTGGTTTGTTTGGCCTATTTTTCCAGATGGGACAACTGCTAAAGGAGAAGTTGAGCTAGATCATTAGGAAGTTCTTCTTCAGTTCAGTCATCTGACATTTTCATAGGAGATAGGAGCTATTTCCCATTTCCTTTGAGTAAGGAAAGTTTGAAATCCTTATCTTCTTCTGCATCATGTGTTCCAGTTACTAGGAAAGCATCAGGGAAAAAGAGAGGATCTGTTGCTTTTCTGGCAGATGTGTCTCCAATTCAAAATAGTGACCTGGCTGTCCCCTCTCAAACACAGTTCTTTGGAATAATAACAGCAGGAAGACATGACTATCTTCAAAGACATTTCACTTTAAAGGTAGAGTACATTTCATTTTCTGTAGTCTGTCACTTGCAAGCACTTACATATCCTATAATATTTATTACTGGATTGTAACTAGACAACTACACGAATATTCAGAGAAGAACTGAAGAACTAGCTGTCAGTATTTACATATGATAAGAAACATCAGCTTTTCAGAAAAAATGGCTCACCTTTTACTGGAACATTTACTTATTCTAAACTGGCAATAAATTTTTCAAAGCTATTTCATTTAAGCTCAATCAAAATATTATACCTGATCTGATACTAACCTTTAAGAATAAATTAATTGTTCAGACACACTAAGCCAATACACAATAAATAAATTTCCAAGCAAAAAGTTTCAGACTTTTATTCTGATATGGTTATGTTTCTGACCCATACAATATTCTGATTTGGGTAAAATAATATTTTCCTAATTAAAAATATTCCATGTTTTGTGCAATTTTGTTTCTAAGGATTTGATTCCTTAGATTTTCCTGCTGTATTGACTACTAAACTATTTGTTTTCTGCAGGAAAGAAAAATCAAATTCTGTTAATACCTTGAAACCAGAAGAAAATGATGATGCAACTTGTTATATGTAATTGTTAGGTGATCTTTATAGATAATGTTATATGTAATTGTTAGGTGATCTTTATAGATAATAACATGGGGTTTTTTTTTGAGGTACTAGAAAATAACTTTCAATTGATGTAATCTGGAATGTTGTTGTGTTTTTTTTTTTATTATTTATTTTATTTTAAAGTGGTATAAATGCTGGATTTATATATTAGAATCTCATATTTTTCCCATATTTTTACTGTTGGTGTATGCAGACCTGTTTCTTATTTTACATTAATGCCACATTATACCATCTACTAATGAAAATGGATATAAAATAAATTATATCACTCCGATCTTACACATGCACTTTAAAGCTCCTGAAAATTACCAGATTAACATAAATCGGTTTGTCTTAGATGAGGATCAAGTGCTTCATATTTATATCAAGTCAAACATTTATATATTTTTAGGCAGAAATCTTCTGTGAAGTAAGGAAAAAATATTTCCTTCTAAAGAGTTATTCTGCATTGAGGTCATAAAAATGGCAGCTGCCAGCATGTGTGTGCAAGTTATTTTGGAAGTAATTTAACTGATGGTACTGAAAGAGATCAAACTTTTAAATGACAGACCTGCAGGATCTTTGTCTTTCAGTTTAGGTGTGTAAATGTATGCATGGTAAAGAGAAATGCAAGAAATTATGTGAAAAAGCATTGTGAGCAGAGGTTTTATTATCCCAGGAATGGAACCTGAATCAGTATGGCAGTGAATTTTTATTTCCACATAGTCAAGCAGCAGCTAGTTTGCAGCTATGCACTGCAACCTTCTGAGAGCTGATGAAAAAGAATAAGCCTTTCCTTTGTTCTATATTTATTAGTGTTTCTTGGAGAGATAACACAGTAGAAATGCAGTTTGATTAGAATAAACTTGTGTTGAATAAGTAACTTCCATCCCAAATATATTTTGTGGAGAATAACAAAAGGTATGCTTTTTCCCAAAGTAGAATTATCTCAATAGTTGAGGATTTCTCTTAGCATGTAAGAGGATGAGTCTTAAATCCTTGCTCCTTTGACTTGGCTATGGGATTTGAACCTAGAGATTTAATATGCTATGTGCTGTGTGAAAAGCCAGATTCTAACTAGCAAACTAATTTTAAAATATTTTTCTTTTTTTGGAGGAATTTGAATGCATCCAGAGAGTTCTGGGGACCAACAAAAACTTAAATGTGAACCTCTCAAGTTCTGCTAATATCTATTAGCTAGTTGGAGACAAAATATTCTAATTTATTTCTGGTTTAAAAATCCAAACCAAAACAAAAAACAAACCAAAAACCAAACCCACACAATTCCATAAATCTAAATCCTCTTGTTTTCTTTCCACAAAATAAATAAATAAGTAAAAAATAAACCACTTCCAAAATCCTAAAATTTTACATAGAAAATACAATTTTTATTTTCTGGCCTTCCCACTTGGTCAACTGCTATAAATTAACAAGTGCAAACTCTTTTGATTTGGTTCTTCTAGGATGTACCAATTGAGATAATGAAGGCTTAGAATGATGATTTGTCATTTGTCCACTCTCCTACTGGGTGTCAAGTCACAGCTCTAGTCTTTACCACTGCCATGTGTTTGTTACCCATACAGGTTAATTTTACATTCAGGAAGCAGAGAAGTAGTGATAGATAATTATGGATCATACAGAAGAATGAAAGGCATAAATATTTAACACAGAAGGCTGAAAAATGTGTCTGGAAATAGGATGAATTTGAGGAAAAATATGTAGAATAAAAAAAAACATATGCACAGGTCAAACTAAGATTAAAGTGGGTTGGCAATGAAAAGGAATGCAACAATGGAAGTCTTAGTTAACCTGATAACGTTATACTAGGTTTTGCACATCTGGTAACAAGGATCATGCTCTGCCCAGGTGGCTTGCAACACTAACAGGAAAAGCCCCAAAAAATTCAAATAAGTTGAATTAAATTGCAGAGAAATCAAGTCCTGAGAGTGCAATCATTTTTCTGAGTTAGTTGAAAGATGAGGAGGACAGGAAAGCACCCAGCCCTTCCTGAGAAGAAATACAGGGCAACTTGAGGTGTGTTCTCAGGTTAGAGCCCTGCATGGTGCAAAGAGCTCAATCAAAGTGATGATATACAGCATCTCCTTACCATCCTGCTCCTCTAGACCCCTTAAACTGTCCCAAAGCCCTATTACCTCAGAGCTCTCATTTTTCATTAAACACAGTATTTGTCCTGGCCTCATAAAAAAAGTTTCTGTCAGCTGCGCCATCCACTCTTCTTACACTTTACCTGTGCCTCCTAATTTATTTAAAAGACCTTAAATTTACGCTCAAAATCTGCCTCTATTTACTTAGCATTACCACTTGATTCCCCTGGTCCCAGCCTTCTTTCCCACACGTCATTAGTATTGCCAGTCCTCCCAAAATTGCAAAATTAATTCCTTAATTACCAGGAACTTTTGCTGCTCTCCCTAAATTGACTGCTGGGGCCATGTGAGTTCTGACTCTTTTGGTAGAAAAACTGGCCCAGTTCTTGCATTTTCTGCATTTTCAAAATCCTGGATGATGAAAATGATTATCAAAAGAGAGATTGGTGAAAAAATGGCCTGTATCTTTCAAAAGACACTGATTTTCTAAAAAAGCAACAAAATGAATTTTCCCTATTCCATGGTGCAAAGACTAAAACTTGACACCAAGAGCTTCTCTCTTGCAAAAGACACAGGGCTGAGGAAGCATGATTTTTTCCTAAGCTGATTGTACATTCACTGTAGCCAAGGAGAAATGTGAATTGCAATGCTCCTGTTCAGAAACAGCAAGCTGTCTGAAAGATGAATCCCCTTCAGGAATAGTCTCATCTAACTATTAATTCTCCTTCTCCCCTTCATGTATGTAAAAACTCAAAACACTCTTTGAGTGGTTAAGACTGTTAAGACCAAACAAAACCCAGCAACTTTGTGCAAAATTGAGCTGTTTTGCTGGCAACCAAATCTGGGTGAATGTTAAGGTAGGAAAGCACATGCCCTATCGATCTTGAGGCTTTAAGAGAAAGCAAAACAAACCTTCACCCCAAAATCTAGAGAGAGGGATGTCCAAGAAAGACATCCTGTTGACATTTGGTAAAGGACAAAGAGATAAAAAAGGACTGATGAGCAAACTAGGAGACATGTAACAGCAGAAGCACTTGAACATAAAAAGAAGTTGAAGGTAAAGGTTAGTTACACAAAACTCCACCAGACTCCTCTCAATGTGCCCATGATGAGTCCTCACTCAGCTGCTGGCTTTTACTTCCAGAACCCAAGAACAAAGGCTAAAAGATGGAAAGGAGAAGAAGGAGGCAGGGCACCATATACAACCTTTATGAGACATAGAAGAAACTGCTTAGAATTTTTTTGTCAGCTAAAAAGGCTGCAGTTAGATCACAACACTGCACTGGCTATGCTGAAAACTGCAAGTAAATATAACAAAGTTACTTTGATCAGCTTGTGAATTATCAGTGTGGTGCAAGACGTGGCTTGTAGGAGCAGGTAAGAAGGCAAAAAAGAAGTGGTACTATATTTAGCATAAAATGCAACTTTGTTTTTCTTTTTTAGTGAAAAAAAATTAAGTGGCTTATTATGCTTGACAAAATGCTTATCATTATCATATTCATCTGAGTTGCAAGAGCTTTTTTTTTTACTTCCTTAATTAAAATATTGCTTCTTAAGCTACTTTATTCACACTTGTGAGTGTGAAAAATTAGCGTCCAGAAAACCAGAAAGTTTAGTATAACTCTCCCAAGAGTTTTTGTAGTAATCTCCTCAAATTTGAAACAACTCTCGTTGCTGCCAATCAAAACCTGGCAGAAGGGTTGCAGTGGGAAAACTGGGCATATGGAATAAGAGCCTGTGGTGCAAATAGAAACTAAGCCAAGATCTTGAGTCCCAGTCTTACCTTAACTATAAGACTACCACATGCCTCATATTCAGCAGATGTGGGTACTCATGTTTGAGTCATAGTTTCTATAGTCCATTCTCCTTTTACTTTTAATGTAATCTTTGCTGGCTCAGATGTGAGAGAACTAAGATAAAGA
This sequence comes from Pedionomus torquatus, assembly GCA_013398155.1. Classification (NCBI taxonomy): domain Eukaryota; kingdom Metazoa; phylum Chordata; class Aves; order Charadriiformes; family Pedionomidae; genus Pedionomus; species Pedionomus torquatus. Next base: position 425,224 of record VZRU01006516.1, on the reverse strand, counting down.
GGGAGATTATCAGCAGTAAAAGTCACTTGTACAAGATGTCAAATAAGCAACTGAAAAATTAAATTATTTGTTGTGTGCAATTTCCTACACTTAACAGAAGAACATATTTATCAGACAGTTAGCTAATACAATATATGTTAAATCTAGGACCTGATGAAATTTTAGCTCATAAACATCTATGCTATTATATGTTTGTGTTTCCGTAGTACTCACAGTATTTAAATGGGATTGATTCACAATGAGGAAAATACATTGTGGTTTGAAAAAGCTAAAACTCCATTAATTCAAGTGAGATGAACTCCTTTTCCTAAAACCAGACCCATAAAATTTGTCACTAGAAATGAGGAAAATTTGTCAAAAGTATCACTGAGGATTAATTGCAATTTTTAAGTGGCTCCATGCTACAGCATGCAAAAAAACATTGAACACTTTTCACTTTTAGTGAAAATATCCATGTTTTCTGCCAGGGTCAGAAAGTTCATTATGTTTAATTAACTAATGATTCCTGAGATGCTGATTTTTCAGCTATGATATGTTGTTTGGCCAAGTTGCTTCATCATACCTATAAAAATCAGCAGAGAAAAAGGTTGTAAGTCTGACTTTAAGAAACACTTCAATACCCTTAATCCTAAAAAAACCATCATGCTAGTCTTCTCCCTTGCTGTAAGTGAGAACAATTTCAAGCACCCCTCTCTTGTAATTATTTTTTTCAAAAGCTAGTCCCAAACATGGAGAAAAGATAGTTTTGCCTGCCAATTGTATTTAATTTGAAACAACTTGAGTTCAGCTAACTTCTGCTGAGCTGATGGTAGTGTTTTACTGGAAATTACCTAGATTTTTTGCAGATCTGGGACCTTGACAAATGAGGGGACCCCAAGCAAGGGCAGAAATGTCTCAGAACCCTGGAAGCTGAAATATCATTAAAAAAAAATAAAATTGTCTTGGCCCAAAATGAAATCCACTGTTTATTCACACCATTTTGAAATAAAAAAAAAAAAAAAAAAAAAACAACCAAAACCAAACTGCTGAATCAGTCTCAAATTGTTGATTCATTTGCCTCTGAAATACTGAAAAGATGTTTCAGTTTAAAAAACTAAAATTGACATTTCAAAACAAATAAAAATATTGCCTTACAGCTGTTAAAATAACACTTTTGGACACTTATTTCTGAAACTAAATATTAAAATGAAATATATTTACAAAATCTGAAATATCTTTTTTTTTCCCCTCATATATGTACTAACAATTTATATCCCTATAAAATTTAATTTTTGGGACTAAATTGCCATCCATTGATTAAAAATGTTTCCAGCTCTGTGGATATGGTGCAAGGAATGTTCACTGAATCAGGATTCTATTAAC
>VZRU01006516.1:397744-410427 GCA_013398155.1 Pedionomus torquatus | reverse complement strand
TGACCAGCAAGTCATGGGAGGTGATCCTCCTCCTCTACTCTACACTCGTGAGACCCCACCTGGAGTACTGTGGCCAGCTCTATAGTCTTCAATTAAGGAAGGGCATGGAACTGTTAGAACAGGTCCAGCAGAGGGCCATGAAGATGATCAGAGGCATGGAGCACATCTCCTATGAAGTCAGGCTGAGGGAGCTCGGGCTGTTCAGCCTGGAGAAGAGAAGGCTCTGATGAGACCTTCTAGCAGCNGCAGCCTTCCAGTATCCGAAGGGAGCTACAGGAGAGCTAGGGAGGGACTCTTTTTAGGAAGTGGAGTGGCAGGACAAGGGGTAATGGTTTTAAAGTGGAAGAGGGGAGATTTAGATTAGATATTAGGAAAAAATTCTTTACTCTGAGGGTGGTGAGGAATAGGTTGCCCAGAGAAGTTGCCTTAAACATCCCTGGGAATGTTCAAGGCCAGGCTGGATGGGGTTTTGGGCAACCTGCTCCAGTGGGAGGTATCCCTGCCTATGTCAGTGGTGCTGGAACTCAATGATCTTTCAGGTCCTTTTCAACTCTAACCATTCTATGAATATATGATTCTATGAATTCAGAAAGTAATTAAATATTTTGATGGTATAGCAACACCTGAACTAGAATCTTCTTTTAATTACCAGCTGGCAAATATCTATGCATTTCTATATACTTTCTTGAGAGACGTTAAAGAGACAAATACATAAAGACAAGAGAAGAGAGAGAGAATTAAAAGAACAATATTACATAATGGTAATTTTTTCCAAAGCAGCAAAATCATCGTCCTTTCTGGACAGATCCTCTCTCTGTCCCAAACATAAGCACATTCATTGATCTTGAAGGAAACATTTCTGGATTGAACTGTTGAGCAGAAAACTCCCACAATTCTAAACAAAGATGACATCATTTACAAAACCCATTTAATATTCATGCCATGTTTGTCCCTGAAAACAAAACAGAGCTGGGATAAATACGGTGGGTGGATGAAGCACACAGGAGGTTGGAGGCTGCCTATGAGCATGACTGGGTATGGAAAACTCTGCTGGGAGTGTGATGAGGGTAGTAACCATAGAGTTTCACAGCTCCTCATGTCTACCCTGAGTTCATTTCTGTGCACCATAATGACAGTGAAGAATGTGTCTGACTTGTATCAGTTACGAGCAGAAATAAAGGCTTTGTGCCAAAACTCAGGCTGTTAGAGAATTCCAGTCTACTGAGGCTGTCTGTTGAGTTTTAGGACTTTAATAACAATAGCTCCATCAACAGCCTAAATGGTTAAAAAGACATTGAATAGCTACAAAAAGGACTGAAGTGTTAACCTGTATGTATGTGTGTGTCTAAGGATGGAGAGAATTAGGGTCTAGTTTCTCATTGTGAACAGGTAAATCTTAGAGTATCTTCCCAAGGGAAATATTTGTTAAGTACCTGACTTCCAAGGTAATTGCATCCAATTGTAAGTGCATTCCAATTGCACTTCAGAAATACTCTGTGGCAAGGACAATTTATGTGAAGAACAGTAATTTCTAACAGTGACAGAGAAGTTATAGTCCTCCTCACTTAGCTCTGTGCTAAACTTTAACAAATTATCTTGATTGTGTCTGGGATTAATGTTCAGGTTGTCACTCCCAAGACTTATCAGTCAGAGACACTCTGACTTCTTTCNTGTGCTAAACTTTAACAAATTATCTTGATTGTGTCTGGGATTAATGTTTTAATAAAAATAATAAAATCATTTTAATAATGATTTAAGCCCCTAGTTCTGTTGTTGGCATAGGCAGATGTATGGCGTCCATGCTTTAGGAAGGCAGAGTATTCAAAATAACATACAATCAAGTCTCCTCAGTAAACCACTCCAGAATAAATAAAAAGTGCAAAAGAAAAAAACAAAAACAAAAACAAACAAAAAAAAACAAAAACAAAAACAAAAAAAAAAAACAAAAACAAAAACAAAAAAACAAAAACAAAAACGAAAACAAAAAATAAAAAAAAAAAAGCAAAAACAACACAAAACAAAACCTCAGACATCAATAGTTTTTTATCACATAAGCAAACTTAAGGAAAATAAAATTTAGATGAGAGATTAGTGAAGGTACGGCCAACTCTTACTCTCTCCATTTGAAAGATATAGAACACAGCAATTAATCTGCCACAATTACATGGAATTTATCCAGGATGATGTGAGAAACAGAGCCATCTACTTTTTTTCCATTAGTGATGAAGGGTGCTCAGAGGAGGTAGTCTCCTAATTTGGACACCTAAGTTAGATACTAAAAGTTAAGCAGAATGAATAATCAAAACCAGGAAACAACCCAAGCAAAGCCACTAATTTCTGCAAAAAAAAAAAGAGGCTTGATTGCATTCATCAAATTGCTTAGTCAGACCTTCACCCTAGAAACAATTTTAAAAGGAGCCTAGGGTCATAAAGAATTATAGATGACAGACCTTTTTGTTCTCTCTTACCTTTGTTAAAACCTGGATTAATGCCAGTTATTGCAGCAAATATACTTCACAATAATGCCATGAAATATTAGTAAAACCTTTCTTAATGTTGAATGAACAGTCATCGTCAAACAATCATTGCTCTTGCCTCACACTATTGCATAAAGCAGCTCTTAAGATTGTATAAGAAGCCATTAAAGTATTACCTAATGGATAGATAGTCTTCCTTTAATGCTAATGGAAATGTTTCTAACCCGGCTGTCTTATGCCCCAGAAAAATGAAAAACAGACATCGTAGTGTGTCTGTGGTCCTTTAGGTAGAGCCAAAGAGTTATTTAACTCCTATTTCCAACAGGGGACAAAGCAAAGCTGTCTCTGAAACCCAATCACTTTATGCTTGGTTGTATATAGCTATTAAGCTTAGCTGTAATACAGATCATGACAAGAAGCACAGGTGTTCTACACAGGCCATACGGTTAAGCCCTTTTCTATAGTCTGTTGATTTCTTTTAAATGAAGTTGAAGCCTTGTTACATTCACAACACTTCTGTATATGTCACTAGTACAAGAGGCTGGGGAAACGTTAGCCTCTCTGTAGGCTCGAAAGGAATCAAATCTATGTTTTCCATTTTCTAAGATGATTTGATCACTAATCAGAAGATTGCATGATTTTCTAGAGTAGATGACATAAAGGTCCCTTCCAACCTAAATAATTCTATGGTTTTATGATACTATCTTCACTAAACCATAAACTACTTTCATGTGGTTTATGAAAATCTTTACTAACACATTTCTCCTGGTTTGAGGTAAAACGAACCAATTTTCTGATTTACAGTTTTACTTTCTTAGCTAGGCCTCTTCTAACTAACTGAACTCTGAAAATAAAAGCCCATTGTTGAGAACTGTTCACTCCAACAGTGATAAGACCTGATTATACCAAGTAATGGTATGCAGAGAGGCCCTTGCTTATACTTATGGCTAGAAAAACCAAGGACAGGGAATTTTGTTATTTGCCCCATAGGAGGGTCAGAACTGGAAAAGTGTAAAGGGGTCCCACCTGCAAGGAGGAACAGACAGGACAGGCAACCCAAAACTGACCAACAGGGGTATTCCATCCCATCTGCTCCATGCCCCNTGGTCAGAACCATGAAAACACTAAAGAATACTATTGTCATTTTTTTTTTTTTTGAAGACTGTTAGATATTCTTGATAATTTAAATCAAATTAATTTCTCAAGTTTCGTGTTTTTTTCTAATTTTAAAATAGTATGATTTTTTTCATACAATATCTAGTAATATTTGTGATGTGAAGGGTATCTCATAAAAAATGTGAAGTACATGACTTCCCAGTTGTTGAAAATATATATGTTTTTTAAAAGTATATAAAGCTTCTGTAGAATCTCTGGTTGCATCCACATTGGGAAAAAAAAAAAATATGCATAGAAAATTTTGCTCTCTTTCTGTTTTTATTTTTGCTTTCATTTACTTTCCTTTCCGTTCCTTTCCTTTCTATAAAAAATCTATGAGACATGTAAAAACTTGTGATAAATATTTTCTTATTTTTGCCAGGAGACAAAATTTTTTTAAGAACATTAAAAATATAGTTTCACTCAGTTTAATCTAAAAAGAGAAAAAAAAAATCATCCCTGAAAGTTTAAGTCCTGAGGATAAATTAGTGACATGGGACTCTTGCAAGAAAAATGTTTTCAGTTCTACTTTTTCTTTACTCAATTCTAAGATAAGTATTGAATTGCCAGCCCCTCAGCAAATCTGTCTGTAGTTTGGAAATGAAAGCAAGATTGAAAGCAAGATCAGGAACTGGCTGGATGGCCGCACTCAAAGGATTGTGGTCAACAGCTCAATGTCCAAGTGGCGGATAGTGACAAGTGGTGACCCACAAGGATGGGACACTGTGCTATTTAACATCTTTGTCAGACATGGACAGTGGGATTGAATGCATCCTCAGCAAGTTTGCTGATGACACCAAGCTTGGTGGTGCAGTCAACAAGCTGGAGGGAAGGGATGCCATCCAGAGGGACCTGGACAGGCTTGAGAGGTGGGCTAATGCAAATCCCATGAAGTTCAACCAAACCAAGTGCAGGGTCCTGCACCTGGGACGTGGCAATCCCAGGCACAAATACAGGTTGGGCAGAGAATGGCTGGCGAGCAGCCCTGAGGAGAAGGACTTGGGAGTGCTCATGGATGAGAAGCTCAACATGAGCTGGCAGTGTGCGCTGGCAGCCCAGAAAGCCAACTGTATCCTGGGCTGCATCAAAAGAAGCATGACCAGCAGGTCACAGGAGGTGATTGTGCCCCTCTACTCTGTGTTCATGAGACCCCACGTGGAGTACTGTGTTCAACTCTGGAGTCCTCAACACAGAAAGGAAGTGGAACTGTTGGAATGGGTCCCGTAGAGGGCCATGAAGATGATTCGAGGGCTGGAGCACCTCTCCTATGAGAACAGGCTGAGACAGCTGGGGCTGTTCAGCCTGGAGAACAGAAGGNGTGCTCATGGATGAGAAGCTCAACATGAGCTGGCAGTGTGCGCTGGCAGCCCAGAAAGCCAACTGTATCCTGGGCTGCATCAAAAGAAGCATGACCAGCAGGTCACAGGAGGTGATTGTGCCCCTCTACTCTGTGTTCATGAGACCCCACGTGGAGTACTGTGTTCAACTCTGGAGTCCTCAACACAGAAAGGAAGTGGAACTGTTGGAATGGGTCCCGTAGAGGGCCATGAAGATGATTCGAGGGCTGGAGCACCTCTCCTATGAGAACAGGCTGAGACAGCTGGGGCTGTTCAGCCTGGAGAAGAGAAGGCACCGGGGAGACCTTCTAGCAGCCTTCCAGTCTCTGAAGGGAGCCTCCAGGAGAGCTGGAGAGGGACTCTTTGTCCAGAAGCATAGTGACAGGACAAGGGGTAATGGTTTTAAAGTGGAAGAGGGGAGGTTTATTGGATATTAGGAAGAAATTCCTTCCTGTGAGGGTGGTGAGGCACTGGAACAGGTTGCCGAGTTCCAGTGGCTGTCCCATCCCTGGAAGTGTTCAAGGCCAGGCTGGATGGGACTTTGAGCAACCTTGTCTAGTGGGATGTGTCCCTGCCCATGGCAGGGGGGTTGGAACTCAATGATCTTCAAGGTTCCTTCCAACTCTAACCATTCTATGATTCTATGATTGTCCAGACAGTGTGGAATGGCAGGGATCAGAAAAGAAGAAAGAAACACTTAATCTACCTACAAAAGGTTTTATATTAATTAAATGTGTAGTCTAATAAATAGAAAACATAGTCCAACAGATAAAAATGAAATAAATATATTTTGGAGGAAGTGATAAACAAAGTTTATTGGTTTTAGCAAGAATTGCCACTGACAAGGGAATGAGAGTTGACAGTCTCAGAAAATTCCCCAAAGCTTCAGCTTCAGAAGGAAATAAACATTAGTAGGAATGAAATTACCAAAGGAATAAAAGAAATCAGCTGAGCACATCACTACTATGTAAAAGTACATTCCTGACTTCTAAGAATAAAACCCCTTTGCAAACCTACAAGGACTGATGAGAAGAACTCAGTAAGCCTTTCATCAAATGTCCCTAATGGTCAGAGAGACAGCACTAAATTTTTAACATACACCTTTGGCAGCACTAAACTGTTCTTGGTGTCCCATGAACATGTTAATTAAAGAGCTTGAACTCTAATAGAATCATAGAATGGTAGAGTTGGAAGGGACCTTGAAGATCATCGAGTTCCAACCCCCCTGCCATGGGCAGGGACACTCCCACTAGACCAGGTTGCTCAAAGCCCCATCGAGCTTGACCTTGAACACCTCCAGGGATGGGGCATCCACTGAAACTCGGCAACCTGTTCCAGTGCCTCACCACCCTCACAGGAAAGAATTTCTTCCTAATATCCAACCTAAATCTCCCCTCTTCCAATTTAAAACCATTACCCCTTGCCCTATCACTACGCTTCCTGACCAAGAGTCCCTCTCCTGCTCTCCTGGAGGCTCCCTTCAGATACTGGAAGGCTGCTAGAAAGTCTCCCCGGTGCCTTCTCTTCTCCAGGCTGAACAGCCCCAGCTGTCTCAGCCTGTCCTCATAGGAGAGGTGCTCCATCCCTCGAATCATCTTTGTGGCCCTCTACTGGACTCATTCCAACAGTTCTATGTCCTTTCTGTGTTTAGGACTCCAGAGCTGGACACAGTACTCCAGGAGTGGTCACATGAGTGCAGAGTAGAGGGGGAGGATCACCTCCTGTGACCTGCTGGCCATGCTTCTTTTGATGCAGACATAATAAGAGACAATTTTAATTTTTTTCCCTGATAAGAGTGCCTGAGTGGTGGGAATATTTGCATTCCCTAACAGGATCCAATTGTTTACTTGAAGGAACTAAAAATCAAGTCAGTCACATCTAAATGTTTTGATGTCAAATTAGCATTTCAATCATTCTGCAATCTACTTTTATCCAGTGCAGGTAAGGTGACATGAAGTTACAGAGAGACTATGCCTTGACCTTTATAGAACTGAGATCAGGAAAAAAAATAAGGAGCCTCCCGAGAATGACAAACAAGAGGCCAGTGGTGGCAAGTGTCAACCAGCAGTTCCCACAATATAATAAATTTTTTAAAAAGATGCTGTGTACTGGGTGCATCATACATGCTGCTGTGTGTCCCTGAACTTGCATGGTAGGGAGGATTCCTCCACAAAAGCACAAATCAGGGAGGGCATTGGGTGAAGCCCATGTCCTCAGAGAAATTCAGCCAAGTTAACATCATGCTGTGATCAAGCTTGGGCCCTCAGCAATGCCAAACAGTATCAGTGCTTCACTGAGGTGCTTTAACTGCTTCTAGTTCTGTAAGCAATTTTCTCTAACCTCTGCTCCATTGCCTGCTATCTTTATGCACAAATATTATCTAAATATTTAGTGGCTCGTGAAATAACAAATCAAAAGCCAACTTTAATTGACAATAGCCAATGTAGAAATTCTTGGCCCAGTGATTGCCCAGGGACTGAGGTTCTGTGGAACCTTGAAGTACATTTGCTTGTTTTTCCCACCATTATTTGGTTCTGCAAATTCACACACTTTATTATGGGAGACATGAACAGCTGTGTAGAACTATTTCAGCTCTTCCCTGTTATACTGAATAGCCAAAAGAATTGCCTTCTTCTCAGGTATCTAAAACATACATCAATTTACCTTGCAGTTTCTAGGATTTTATGTATCTTGAAATCACTTTAGGTGCTTGACAAAAAGTTTCAGTAATGTTAATAATTAATTCTCTATGTCATAAACCACTGTCCATCTTGCTAAGGGATGATACTCTTTTTGAGCACCAGGTTCAGCTGTGTTCCTTGTGAAGACTTATGTTCTCTGTTAGACATTACAATGCAAAGGCCTTGGCTCTGCAAAGAAGATGCCAGGTCTCAGCAGAGTTACTAAATAGCAATTATACCTTACCACACAATCATGCAAGGCACACAGCATGAGAATGTTAGCATCTGCTGCCCCACTGTAAAATTGTGAATAAATTACATGGAAAGGCATAGGGAGTTACATCCTAAATACTTTATACTCCCATTGTTTATTGAAACTCATCTATAATATAAAGGAAATTAGTGGTCAGAGTCTAGATGTCTTAGATGTCTAGTCTAAATCTTACTGAGAATAGCAGCAATTCAGAAAGGAAAATAAAAGTTAGAACAATAAAATGAACCAAGCCATTCATTGCCAGAAGTAAACTCCAGTACGAGTAATAATGCTACAATTTGGACTCTGTTGATGAGGTATTGTTAGAAGGAAACAAAGATTTCCTGGGATACCTTAGCTGGACAATAAGATCTCTCCCACAGAACAGCAGAGAATTAAATATAGAATTATTTGCATGTAGAATTAAATATATCTGGTTAAAACACAGAGCTTTTCTTTCAGATGCAAATTGGGTTTGTTCCAGTTCTACATCCAAAAATTATCAGAGTTTCCTATGAAATTTAAAGATTTCATTTTGAACAGTTCAAAATAACATTATTTGACACAGTAAAAATATATTCTGCCTTTGTCTTGAGAAACATATATTATGATTTCTGGGAAAAAAAAAAATAAGAAGGGGATTTGACATTGTATCCCACAATATTTTTGTTTCCAAATTGTGCATTTACAATCTGAATGGGTGGACAACCAGATGGGTAAAACATTCACTACATAATCATGCTCAGAGAGCAGCAATTAATGGGATTTCTCTTCCCAGAGCCCAGTAACAATTATGGTATCACAGTGTTCTGTTCTGGGACTGTCCTGTTTAATATCTTTGTCAGGGACCAGAAGAAGATGACAGAGTGCATTCTCATCAAATTTGCAGATAACATCACTTGGGGGGGACCACTAGATGGGTTTTAGAGCTCCACCACCATTCAAAGGTATCCAAGACATGCTGGAGGACTGAGCCAGCAGGAACCTAAAGAACTTCAGTAAGGAGAAATGCTAAGCCTCTCACTTGTGAAGAACAAGCTTCTGCAACAGCACAGACTAGGCACTGCCTACCTGGGAAGCAGCTCTGCAGGAAAGTCTTTGGGTGTCCTGCTGAGCACCAGAGCTGAGTATGGGCCCATAGGGTGCCCTGGAAGCAAAAATGCTAACAGTGCTACAAGGAAGACACTGGCAAACTGGAGAGAGTTCAATAAACTGGAGAGGTCACCAAGATGGTGGGGGCTGGAGCACTTGTGAGGAGAAGCTATGGGAGCCGGACTTGTTCATCCTGGAGCAGAGACAGTTGCAGGGGGTGTGGGGTGAACCAAATAACAGACTCCAGTGACCAAGACAAAGTTAATGAGGAGCCATATCTGTAGCTGAGCTCTTCACAGCAGTGCATTGAGGGAGAAGAGACAATGGATACAAATAGAAGAAACAGAGGTTCAGACTGAATAAACTTTTTAACCATGAGAACAGTTGAGCACTGCCATGGGCTATCCAGAGACATTGTGCAGTCTCTGACCCTAGAGGTTTTTAAGCCTTAACTATATGAAGACCTGACAAACCGGATCAGATGTCTTAGGAACCCTGCTTGGAACAAAAGTTTGTACTAGACACCTCCTGAGCTCCCTTCTACCCTGCATTACTCTGTGATCCTCTAATTCTCTAATTAATTATGTAGAAGAAAAATCCATGGTTTTAACGTGAAGAAATCAAAAATCAAAATGCTCAGTTTCATTAAGAGAAATTAAAATGTTGTAGTTTTTGAAACATTTATGACCTTTTATTTGAACTTATATTTCAGAAAAATTGTCAAATTCCATGGGGAAGGTTTGGTGTGAATGGAGCAGCAATTTTGTATTGAATATGGTCCTTTAGGAACATTTTCAAATGGTTCCAGCAGGAATTATTTACATCAGGAAAATGACCCTTAGCTTTCTGAGTGTGGTTTTTGTTTTTGTTTTTGTTTTTGTTTTTTTCAACATAGATTGGAAGTGATCATTGCACAAGAAAGCTACTAATCTTAAAGACACACAAGAGATAACTGGGGGAGACAGGAGTCTGACAGAAGAGATCAACACTTTTGAAGATTTAACTTTTCTCTGCATAGTTTGGCTGCATGCTAGAGGCATTACTTCTGGCAAGATGACTCAGAACTGGTAGCATCAGGAACTGTTTGGGTTTTTTCTTTACAAAATATGTAGGAAAACATAAAGAGGAAAGTCACGCTCCAGTGGCTAGAACTTTTCTTCATGTGGCCAGAGGGAGGAAAAACAAGAGTTTGAGATCTCAGTTTCCTGCTTCATTTACACTAATGAGGGACCCACAGAACAGCTGCATTCACAAAGTGGAAAATAATATTTGTTTTCCGTGATCTGATGAAAGCAGATTTGTGATAGAAAATATTAAAGTCGTCTTTCTGAAGCAGTTAAGCAGTGCTTCTGGAAAACTGGCAGGAACAGCCCTATTCTTTGTCCTTCTCCACTTCTGCTCTTCAGAGTGGAGCCTCCTCCAGTGTCTCTTTCCTGATGGAGTTGATCAGTAAAGTATTCATTCTTATATCTGAGAGGGAGCATGTTAGGAAAGTGACGTTCAAATAGTTTGTTCAAAAAACCTCATTTTAATACCTTTCATACCTTGGGAGAGTCCTTTTGCATTTTGAATTTATTGATGCAGTCAAACACATAAATGAAAAAATATCTTTTAGATTATATTTGTTTAGCTAATCCAAGTACATGACTAGTGGTTTTGGCAATACACAGGTGGTAATCATTTATGAGTCTGTAATAGCAGGAGATAAATACAAGCAAAGAATGCAACATATGACAGACTTGTACAAATAAATTGGTCACTCTGTTCCAGAAGTGTCTGACTTGTCCTTGCACCTAAGTCAATAAAGTCCTCAAATGATTAAACAAGCTAATTTATCCATTGTTTTTAGAACACCTCCTTTCTCATAACATATCAAAGTCATGATAATTGCAAAGTCAGAAATTGCAAGTAATACTATATTATCCACCAGTAGCCTTTTTCTTTCCTGCAGGAAAAAGTTACCTGTTGTCTAAGAAAATCTTATCTGCAATAATAGAAGATGTGACATTACCAGGGACTTTCAGAGGTTATTTATACAGGCCTGATTTTTTTCTAGTTCATATGTAGTTAGTATTGAAGGGATGCATGCCTGTGATTCTTTATTATTGGGTAATATTTTACCGAATGACTGTGGTGGGTTGAATCTGGCCAGTAGCTGAGCACCCACCAAGTTGCTTGCTTGCTCATTTCCCCATCACTGGGAGGGTGAAGGGAGTTGGGAGAGCAAAACTTGAAAAATCATGGGTCAAGATAAAGATAGTTTTATAAGTGAAGCAAAGCTGTGTACACAAACAAGGCAAAAAGAGGAATTTAAAAAAATATTTCCTATTGGAAGGCAGATGTCCAACCACTTCCTGGAAAGCAGTGCTTCAATGCACTTAACGGTTGCCTGGGAAAACATGAAACATCATCTGCCTGTAAACCCTCCCATCCTACTCACCACAGGGGCAGCATAAGGAAAAGATCTCTGCACTGTGCCAGCACTCTTCAACAATAGCCAACACACTGGTGTGCTATTAACACTGGTTTAGTTACAAATTCAAAACACAACAGCATATAAGTAGATATGGATAAAATTAGCTCCATCTGAGCCAGACCAAATATATTTTCCCTAAAGAAAAAAATGGTCAATGCAAAGGTAATGCAAGCATGAAGTAGATAGGTAAGAAAGAGAATGTGATAATGCAGTAGTATAGAAGCTTAAGTAGTACTACAACAATTTATGTCTGATACCCCTCATTAATCAGGTCAGGCAGGAGAAATACGATTTCATAGTTTTTCCAAGGTGTTGAGCATCTTAGAAAATTTATCTAGTATATGGCATAAATTATGGAATTACATCCTGCAAAATAAGGAATTCTGGAACTTCACTATGTTGTTTATTATTTCTCTTCAGCCTTTTACTTTTTTTAAGTTGCCTTAGATAGATTCTGCAATCGGTGTACTGAGAAAATCCCATTCCTTGGATTCTACCTCTGTAACATGCACAGTGTAAAAAACCTAAGTGTCTAATTTAGGAGTTTGAACTGAACCTTAGGGATCACTTGCCTGAAGGTATGTTTTAAATGTTTACCTTCTGTATTAGAACCAGCTCTAATACTTGGGGTTAAGAAAAGCCCTAAGCAACAGGGTGTCTTAAATTTAGGTTTTGGAATGCTAAATCTTAATTCTCACTGTGAATGTAGCCTCAAGAGATTAGGTGATTTTTTGAACACAGATCCTCCAAGCTGTGGTGTAGAAAGCCCTTTCTCAGCCCATAGAATATCTGAATTTACATTAGAATAAATTTATTTCCATGAATTAAACTAGCAGTTTAAGAGGAATGCTGGAACTCTCTAGTTGTAATACATAATATGTGAGCATTTTCACAGAATGGTCTTACAGAATGGCCGCACTCAAAGGATTGTGGTCAACAGCTCAGTAAAAAGTGGTGTCCCACAAGGGTCTGTACTGGGACGTGTGCTATTTAACATCTTTGTCAGAGACATGGACAATGGGATTGAATGCACCCTGAGCAAGTTTGCTGATGACAAAAGGTTGGTGGTGCAGTTGACATGCTGGAAGGAAGGGATGTCATCCAGAGGGACCTGGACAGGCTTGAGAGGTGGGCTAATGCAAATCTCATTAAGTTCAACCAAGCCAAGTGCAAGGTCCTGCACCTGGGATGTGGCAATCCCAGGCACAAATA
>VZRU01006516.1:368593-397538 GCA_013398155.1 Pedionomus torquatus | reverse complement strand
CCAGGCTGTGTGGTAAGGAACATCTTTGTCTTATTCAGACCTGTTGCAAAGGCAAGGTTACAGGACTTCTTTCATTATGGGCTGGGGGGAATTGCATTTCCTTGCATTTGTCATAGTTTGAATGTCCAGACACATGTAACTATAACAGTTGCTAAACTACGATTTCTAGATGACAGGTCTGTATCTTGCATACTAGGACTTCCTGTACATTGATTTTAGTGAAAAATGTAATAAGTAATTAATCCTTTTCTGTACCATACGTTTTCCTGGACACTGTAATTCCTTAATGACAGTGGAATCTTTTCCAAAGGCGGAATTTTTATTATTGTTGTTACTTTTTGTTTTGTCTCAATGTCTGTGTAGCAAAGGAAAGTCTCATGTTTCCTGTTTCAGGATCAGCATAAGGACCTGAGTTTATACACTTCTTATACTCAAAATCAAGCTGGATGCCATCATACAAAGTCCCTTCTGCTCTTTGTCTTTCCCTTTCCCACACGCTGTCCCCACATATATGTTTCAATTTCATCATATAAAAAAAACTATTTCACATATGAGAACAGGCCCCAACTTTCACAGGCATTCAAAGCACGACCATCATTTTTCACAGATTCTAAAATCCTTCTCTTGGGATCCTTGTTAAATCCTCTCTTGGGAAAAATGTCAGGCATATTGTTGCATTGGTTTTTTTTCTTTCTTTCTTTTTGCGTTTTGAAGTACAATTTTATATTTACATATATTCTATATGTGACAATATGGAAGGGTTGTTCTTTTTTTTTCCCTCTTTAACATAACTTCCCATGACAATGTGGTTGAAGTGTCCACAATACTGTATCTTTTGACACAGCTATTATAGGCGTAGCTCTTTTAATCACTCATAGGTAGCAGCACCTGAGTTCTGAGCTGTGGTCTAGGAGACAATAATCTAAATTCTAAGAATTTATGTCTATAGCTATGTCAGTTTCATGTAATTACAGCAATGAAGTATATTTAGAGGCACTAGATAACACATTATACTCTGTAAAGTCAGATAGACTAGTAAGCAAAAAAACCACTGAAATGTCTCTATGAAACGAGACATTTTTCGGTAATAATAGTGAGCAATTCTTAGTATTTTATATTTATATAGTAGTCTATATAAACATGGTGAGATCTACAACAAAACTGTATTTCTACTCTAGCCTAGATACATATGGCATTTTATTGTTGTTATTTGCTATGTTTACAGAATTTTCTGAATTATCTGTATGAAAAATTTAAAAAAAAAAATTGAGAAGACAAAAATCAAGGTTAATAATTTTCCTTTAAGGAACCCAGCACAAATCTTGTTTCCATATGTCAATTATTTAATCTACTGAAACACTATCAATGGTAAAATCTCCAATCGTGTTTTCCCTATTATTCAGTTATTCATCCTTATCTGATGCAATAAAATTTTTTAGCAAACTGTAAATGTCTTATTTTGCTGAAAGGGATATTTAGCAATATAATTTTTCCAGCATAAAAATTATTAAGAAATGTATATGCAAACATTTATCTTCTTGATTAAATAAAACAAGAAAAATGTTGCTTTATGTGACATCTCGGGATGAAGACTTAACTCAAAGGAAGAAATTTTTACTGATTTTAATAGAGCTGAGATCTCACTCACATATTTCCCATTGGTTCTATAAAATATAACTTTATTGCTATGTTTCTCACTCACAACCTTATCTTCTATAACCTCCATAGTATGTTCATTTACTACTTTTTCTTCTAACACAATCAGTATTTTAAAAGATTTCTTTGGGTGATTGGTCAGTGATCTGTATTAGTAAATCTCCTTTATGAGTCTGACCTTGTTACCTATACTTTTTTTTTTGAGATGTGTGTTCCCAAAGCTCATTGTAACGGCAATTATCAAGGGATTGTTAAAACTAAACGTACAGACTGAAAGCATGATTCTTCTTCTGTAGACTCAGATGCCAAAATTTTTTCCTGTATGGCTAGTTGATGATTTAAAGATATTTTAAGCCTATTAAGCACCACAGTGATAGCATAATAGGAATTTACATGTAGTTAGATTATTTCTTTCACAGATTTACATTTTTACTTAGGTGGTTCAATTCTCTTCCTTCCTCATTCATTTCCTATTCCCATTCTCAAATAGAGCTGAATTTGCCACTTGCCCATTTCAGCGAAACACCACAAGTATTAACTAGCTCATCTCTGAAAAATGGTTTGAAGATTAAAACATTGGTAAACATGATTTCAAAGTGAAATTCATTGCTAGTAAAGCACACAATTGATTTTTCATGGCACCAGTGGTTTCTGGGAAAGGCAGCTTAAAGATCCACTTGGCAGTCTGGAATAGCTGTTTTGAAAACTTCTCTTCTTTAGAAAGCCCAGAGTGATGCCTGCTCACTTTGTCATTTTCAAGGAAGCAGAAGTGAATCTTCACATTCCTAAAGAGTTCAGTATTTTGCTTGGCCAAATTATTTAGAGGATAAGATTACTTGACTAAGGATTTACTTGTCCTAGACATTCAAAGAAGTTAAATCTATATGCATAGATGCATGCATACTACATGTAGACTGCCAAAATAGCATTCCATAGCAAATTCTACAACACGAAGAACTACTTTTCATCCTGAGCTTTTTCTGTCACTGCAATGATGTGTCTTAAAATAAAAGTTCTATTTATTTATACCATAGGCTTCCTGAATGTGCAAGGAAATAGCATAAGTTCTTCCAGTGTGACAGTTTTAAAAGCAGTTAAGTAATCTTCTGTAATAAACTTGATATGTCTGAAATGATTCTATGAAAATCCTATGAATCAAAAAGCACAACTCTTTTCAAATAGATAAAATATTTACAAATGAAATTCAAATAGCTGAACATCAGAGCAGAATCAATGATCTAATTTAAATAAGGCAATCTGGTATAATACAGTTTATCCACTTCCTTGCATTCTCCTCGATTGTCATTTTTACCATTTGTTCTAAGCCCCATCACAGGAATTCCTGCGTTGCATTACAAAGATAAATCTGTATTTAACTCATGATGGATTAAGTACCAAGGTGCCAGTGCATGAAAACCTGATTTTTATCAGGCAGATCCTTCTTTAGTGGGTGGATCACGAAATCCAAAAAAACCTGCAGTAATAACAGAGAACAATAATGTTTGGAAAAGTGTCATAAAAATGTTAATTTTTTACTTGTCTTTGAAAGTGAATTACCACAAAATATTAAAAAAATATTATTTCTTAGACCTTATTTAGGATGACTGAGGTACAAAACAATGTAACTGGTTTGACCAGCTTTGTGTCCTTGGTTCAAAATATAATAAAAATTTTATCACATTTTGATCACATTGATGTTCACAATATAAATTTCCAAATGAATAAAACAATCTTTTTACTGAAACCAGAATGTTATGATAAAGTATGTTTATTTAAAGGGACTTTAAAAGAGGAAGTTTTTTTACTTTTGAACTGAAATGGGTAAAGGAATTGCTTGATCTAAATAGTGGTCTAAATAGTGAGCTTATGGATTTGAAATTTTGCCAACTTATTTGAATTCTGGGGTTTGGTTTTTTTTTTTTTTTTTTTCAGAATGTCCACTGCTGTAGTAGTACCAATTAAGGAGTTATATTAAATTGCAGACATTAGTGTACTACTATCTGTTACTAATTCAACTATTATGGGCACTATCAGAAAGTTTTATTCCTAACAGGTTGCATGTATAAATTACTTATAAATGAAAATTACCTAACTATTGCTTTTTACAATGCCTTTAACAAGTCTGAAATAAGGAATTGTGTTAAAGGAAATAACCCTTTTCAGTAACTGTCTTTTATAGCTATTTATATAGATTTTAGAAAAATGTGTATCTGATTTAATCACATGGAGATTGTACTTGTACAAAAGGTGACCAGCAGTGAAGCAGTACACATACATCATAAACTATTTTTAATTTCCCTTGCATTTCATGTCTGGTACCTTTAGCTATTGAAATATGAATGCCTCAAAGTGCATGTAATACTTTATCCTATTCTTAAAGTAAGGTCACTTGTGTTCAATAAAAAAAAAAAAAAAATAATTACTGCTCTTTTTAAAGCTTTTGTAATGAACATACTCCTGTCATAGAAAAGGACTTAAAGTGCACTGTTTTTTAAAGAACATCTTCCAGACACTATAAATTTAAAGCTATTTTACTGGAATAAAAGAGAATAATTTGGGTAGACAAAGTCCCCAAATTTCAGCCCCCGAAGTCTCCAAGAAGATCTTATTGCAGCCTTCCAGTATCTGAAGGGATCCTACAGGAGAGCTGGAGGACTCCTTGTCAAGGAGTATAACAATAGGAAGAGGGATAATGGTTTTAAATTGAAAGAGGGGAGATTTAGGTTAGATATTAATAAGAAATTCTTTCCTGTGAGGTTGATGAGGCACTGGAACAGGTTGCCCAGAGAAGTTGTGGCTGTCCCATCCCTGAAGGTGTTTAAGGCCAGGCTGGATGGGGCTTTGAGCAACCTGGTCTAGTGGGAGGTGTCCCTGCCCATGGCAGGGGGGTTGGAACTCGATGATCTTTGAGGTCCCTTCCAACTCTAACCATTCTATGATTCTATGGTTCTATGATTCTGTGATTCTATGATTCTGTAGCTGAATAACACTCCTGTAATGAATGCATCAATACTACAGGGGAGATTAAACAAACATAAATTAAAGTGAACAACATGTTTAAGCTGAAGTCCACTAATTATAACAAGAAGTATCTGTAGTCGGTTCTAGACTGAAAAGAATGCAAGAAACCTATGTACTCAAAGAGATTTTATATCTAAATGTGTGGCTTTAAAAGGTGGTTAATGTTATCTTGTTTATTTTTCCTGCTTAGACAATCAACTATTTATCTTTTGGCAATTCTGTGTGGTCATGTCTGAAGTCCCTGCCTGTGGGTAATATAGAATAATTAGGGCATACATTTTTACATATTTTTTTAATGATTCAGGATGCTAGTTGTACTTTCCTACCCAGTGGAAGATGGAATGGGATACCATTGTCACTCTGGTTGCAAGATACTGATGTCCCATGGACCAGGAGTCTACCAGGACTCCGTGTTTCCTACCACACTTGTCCTCAGATTCAGTGTTTGTGTATCCCCATGACCAGTGTTCTGCTGCTGCATGCTTGTTTGATCGCCATGCTGTTTACCATAACACTTGCCTTTGAGCAGAGGAGAACCCGTGGTGGGCATTTGCTGACATGGTTTTGACTGAAATGTTATCCAATTTAGTTCACTTGGAGAGTTCGGAGCAAGGATGTTCAATGACAAGGCACTGAAAGAAAACAGGCTGTTGCAAGACGTGATCTGTAGCTGCATAAGAGCTATATCAGAACATACATTCACAGGCAATACAGCTGTCATATAGTCTGCAATCTGCATGCAAAATGCAAAAGGTGGTAAACAGAGGATTTAAAAACACCTGGATTAATTTGCCTTCTCTCTCTTCTCTTTAATTTTTTTCTCCTGTGAAGTGGGACTCTGCTGCTCTTTTCAACTTTCTTCACTGCTGAATGATATTTTGGTTAGGTGGAGGTAAACACACTTTGAGTTTATTTAGTAGGGAAAACTAATTAAGTCTGTAGTTTGTCAGAGGGATGATGAGGACCTGCAGAGGTTACTGAAATTAGAAAAGTACCTCTGTACATCCCAGCCAACTGCTGTATACTGTTGTCATATATTAAAAGAGGACAGGCAGACAGGCACGTTCTATATGGTCCTATATATATATCTTGAATTTAACACACTTATAAGGTGCTTAGGAAATACTATAGAGTGGCAGCCAAATAGGGAACCAAATACGGGGTTTGTTTTGGTTTGTCTTTTTAAGCCGTTCCTAAAAGTGTACTAGGTTAGAAAGTGGATAGACCTTTATATTTAATCAGTAGCTTGTAGACCAGTGAAATGTTAAGTAGCTGAAATTATATAATCTGTGCTGGCCCTCAGCCTGTCTGTTGTCAGGATCCCAAAATGTTTGGAAATTAAACAAGACAAAAGATCAGGTTAATTATTATTCTATTTTTCTAGTTTTGATTCCACCTTCGTCATTCAAAGACAACCTGTAGAGCTGAAATATACCTAAAGAAAATAATCCCTGAAAGAATATCAGAGAATAGATTTATGTGTATTATTAAAACAGAAAGGTTCACATATAAGGCTGAAATATTTAATTTAAATTAAAATATGTAACAGGAACTATTATCTAGTGATACGCAACAGGAAAGTTTGCAGAAAACACACTCACTTTTTCACATTAGATTCCTGACAGTCAAGTTCAGAGTAACAGTCTGTTCGAGTATCCAGCTATCGAGCATTCTTACTACAGGTATTCTACCTCTTTAGTTTAGTTGCTCCTTATCCTATGTTATGTATGGAACCTTTTTTTCTGAAGCTGAATAGAAAATTATTTTTCTACTAAAAAACAATTTTTCTATAAAAAAACAATTAACAGCTACTTGAACTAAGAATGATGAGGGAGGGAGAGAGTAACAAGCAGCCCGGTGAGGGAGTTTATGGACAGGCCCTCACTTACCATGAGGGAGGTGAGACACTGGAAATATCTCCCTGGAGGTATTCAAGGCCAGGCTGGATGAGGCTTTGAGCAACATGGTCCAGTGGAAGGTGTCCCTGTCAATAGCAGCACAGTTGGAGCTAGATGATATTTAAGATACCTTCCAACCCAAACCATTCTGTGATTCTATGATGAAAGTATTGCTAGCAGGTTGAGGGAGGTGATCCTTCCCCTCTGCTCAGCCCTGGTGAGGTCACACATGGAGCACTGCATCCACTGCTGGGGTCCTTAGTGCAAGAGAGACATAGAATCCTAGAATCATAGAATATGTCAAATTGGAAGGGATCCATAAGGATCAATGGACATGGACACACTGGAGAGTCCAGTAAAGGGCCACAAAGATGAAGACAGGACTTTCCTCCTATGAGAAAAGACAAAGATTTGAGACTGCTAGAGAAGAGAAGGCTAGGGGGAGATCTCATCAAATGTGTATAAATACCTGAAGGTAGAGTAGAAAGAAAATGGAGCCAGGCTTCTTTCAGTTGTACCCAGTGAAAGGACCAGAGACAATAGGCACAAACTGAAACACAGGAGGTTCCCTCTGAATATCAGGAAACACTTTTTTGTTGTGAAGGGAACCAAGCATTGGCACAGGGGTCTCAGAGAGGTTGTGGAGTGCCCATCCTTGGGGATATTCAAAAGCTCCTGGACAAAGTTCTGGGCAACTGCTAGTAGGTGGTCCTGTTGTAGAAGGGGTTGGACCTCCACAAATTCTTTCCCTTAACCCTTCTGTGATTCTGTGACTGTCTCAAATGAGTATTCCACATACCATGAATGCCTGTAATATGCATTGTTTCTGAGCAGTTGTGAATAAATGTTGTGCATGTCCTCCTTGGACTTCTTCTTCACTGACTCTTTTACTTAATGAGAAGATAAAAATGTCTAATTCCCAATCCCTGCAGAGAGTTAGTCATTCATCTTGACTTTGGGAAAATAGTAAATTAATTCCTCCCATATTAAACAGGCTTAATTCATGTATATTTTCCAGCTTCAAACTGCCCTTCATACCAACAGATGAAATATCTTTATACCACCTTAATGTCTCTGCACAAGAAACTGTTTGCTATCCTTGCCCTGTTCGTCACTGATGAGGATGGATCACTATAATTAGTACAATGCTTCTAACCAAGCTGTTGGTTGCTGTCCCTTAACAAATATTACAACATAATATTTCGACATCCTTATTAAATGCTTTGACCAATTCTTGATGTCACATGGATGCCTTTGATACACATTTTTGTGTCTGAATTTTTATCAATTATCAATATTACGCTTTGTCTTATTTTTTAAGGTATGTATTCTCATGATTCTGTTTTCTGGCTGTAGTTATACAACTACTTTTTAAGTTACCCTTGTCATTGCAGTGTGACTTTGTATAGAAAGTTTAAACACCTTCTGGCAATCACTTCATAACTGGAATATTTAAATAATTTTTTTTCCAGATTCCTAATTAACAAAGACAAGTCTACACCAGATAGTTAAGGCATGGAGTAAGGCAATAACAGCTCAAAGCAGAAGAAATTGACAGAATACCACTCGATATTTAGAAATAACAGTTCAATAATGGCCTATCAGTGTTGGTCAATAGATGTTGGTAATATATTTTCCTTCTCTAGGCAGCACTTCTTTTTCCTTCTCTAGGTAGAGTTGTCTACCTTTGGTCGTTATTTCCCAGTTTGTATTAATATTGGCTGATCAACAGTTGCTCTCTGAAAATCTGGTCTGGTCATGGACCTTGATTCAGGACTGAATTGTCATTGCTTTTTTTAAGTATTTTGATATTTTAATGTGTTTTTTTTCTTCTTCTTTGATAATATCAAATGTCTCTATATTCCCCAAAGGTGGTGAACTGTATTTCTTGATCTCTGACAGTCCAAGAGCCAAAATACAAAAAATCCCACCCTATTATTAGAAACAGGATAAACTACTGTTTATATATCAAATTTGCTCCTTACATACTCTATAGTGAATTGTTCTGCCTGGTTATTTTAGTTGGCTAGTTTCTCAGTGAGTGCCCTAATCACATAATCAGGCTCAAGTTATTAGGAGTGCCTTGTGTTCAGTTAATTCTATGCATTTTTTAATATATAATAAGTCTTGTTTTTCAGTCCTACTAACAAGTACATCATGTCTTGAGTTGCACAGCTATGACAAATTAGACCTACGGCCTGTATGGCAATAATTTAGTTTCTTCTAGGAGGGCAGAAAATTAAAGAAGTTCTGCTTGTTTTGTAGTAATTTGCAGAACTGGAGGGAACAAGTGTATTTTTAAACTAGTAATCTTTGATTAATTTCAGTTTTGAGGTCTTATGAAGGCTCTATTTTTGTATCAAGCAATCATAACATTTTACATTAATGTTTTTGCTTTGGTCTGATTAGCACTCCACCTTCAACTCTGACAACCAGAACTCCATGACACACATGAATGTAACTATCCACTTCTTCAACATATTCAGAACTCCAGTCTTTTTATTTTATTTATAGTCAGAACCCATGTATCACAGAATACAGACAGTAATCTGTCAAATAGTCATATTACAATTTCTAAAATAAACTTGTATGATGACTAGTAACACAATCAGGGTTTCTTTGCTATAATTGAAGTATATTGATTGCCAAAGTCTTTACCTGTGCAATAATTGTAACATAGCATCAAATACCTGCAACATTATCACTACTTCAGGTAAAACCAGACATGCATTACAGGTCCTTATACCCACATATTTTTATACAAATCTTTAAACAGGAAGAGCTCCATTCTTGACTTAGTCAATTCCATAGCATGAAAATACACTGATCCTGGTTTCTTCCTCAGCATTTCTGCATTGCTCTGTGAAATACATTTCTATGTAACTCCATGACAAAGGAGTACAAGAGTTCCATGCCTTTCATTAACACACAAATGATTGAAGTATCTGAAGTCTATCCACTGGGTGAAAAATAATCAAATCTCTGTCAGAGAGTTACATTCAAGGGAATAGTATAGAATCACAGAATTACAGAATGGATGATTTTGAAAGGGATACTGTTGGTCGTCTTGGCCATCTGGGCACACAGCTGACTCATGTTAAGACACCGGTCCACCAATACCCTTAGGACCTTTTCTGCTGGGTAGATTTCAATCCACTCTTCCCAAAGCCTGTAGCATTGCTTGTGGTTGTGACTGAAATGCAGGACCCAGCACTTGGCTTTATTGAACCTCATACAATTGGCCTTGACCCATTGACCCAGCCTATACAGCTCCCTCTGTAAAGCCTCCCTACTCTCAAGCAGATCAACACTCCCACCTAGTTCAGTATCATCTGCAAACTTGCTGAGGGTGCACCCAATCATCTCATCCAGATCATCAATAAAGATACTAAACAAAACTGGCCCCAAAACTGAGCTGTGAGGGGCACCACTCATGACTGGCCACCAAGATTTCACCCCATTAATCACAACTCTCTGGGTATGGCCATCTAGCTAGTTTTTTACCCAGTGGTGAGTACACTTATCTATGCCGTGGTTTGCCAGCTTCTCCAGGAGAATGCTATGGGAGATGGTATCAAAGGCCTTACCAGGTAGGCAACATCCCCAGCCTTCCCCTGTGTCCAGAAAGCAGATTACATGGTCATCCCCATCTTGGCGTAAGCAGTTCTTTAACACAGCAATTTGTGGTCCATTGCTTCTTGTTAGTGCAGTTAGTTAGAGAGCCACTGCATCAGCTCCACAAATATCAGGAGTCAATGTACAGTCTCTGAAGCACAGAGGAACACAGCTCTGACCCAGGCAGGCTTCTATTACTATATCTTGTCCAAACAGCTCTATCTCTGTTACTGCATCATTGCCCACCCCAAAATAGATAGGACTCCTTTCTAATTCCTGGTCAGTTCTCTACTTAGGCAGAATTGTGACATGCCGACAGAGAGATAGGAGTACATTTCTGTTGCTGGCACACGTTTTACAAAAATCACTGTCATGGGAAGTACTCCAAACCCACACTGAGGAGAGTAGTTATCTAAACACATTTTCTAAGTCTGCAGAGCTATCTAAAAGTCTTATAGTTAGTAAAGTTTGATCTCTTGATAGATACTGAACTATCAACATCTCTATATACCAAGAGTTACTTTAAAAAATCAAACATATTTGTATATTGAATACACATCTGAGACACCTTGGCCCATATGGCATGGTACTTATCTAGATACATACAGGTATATCTTCCAGTCACTAATGCCAACAGACAAACAGCTACACTCAACAACAAGACCAGCTTCTATAGTGATAACTCTATCTTTTCTATATAATTTCTGTGTATCTGCTGCATCCTGAATATTTTCATCTTCACTAATATCAAACAGATGCATATTCCTTATGGATGGTGACATGTATTCCAATCTCTCACTTTACAGTTCATCCTCTACTCAGCTCTTATTTTCCCAACATATGGACATTTACATCATCACTTCTGTCCAGAGTTGTTTCCTTTGAACAAAATCATCACCACATGTAAACCTGTGCATGTGCAAAGATGATTCTACAGCACTGACAGGAGTTCACTGACTCTGTTAGATTTTTAAGACTCCATCATTGCCCTGAAGTGTCTAGTTTTCTATCTGTTCCCTTGACATATTTCACATGAGTAATGGTAGAACGAGGACAGCACAACAGTGGTAACCCAGCTTGTGATTCATGCAAGACTCTGTGGCTATCATTTACATGAGAATTTAAATATGTAATAAGTATGAGAAAAAAATAATGGTTTTCCAGATCACCCATTTTTCTGTTCTGCACAGGGATTTTCCTCCCTCTCTGTCATTGGGATATGGCATATCCTGTGTTCCCATCTTTGGGCTCCATTTCCACTTTTGCTGTAACAGGCTTCTGTTGAAATGTTGAACTTATTAAAACTGGTTCCTAATGTCTCATGCACTCTAATCCCTATTTATTCCAAAGAGAAAATATCATCCATTCATCGGGGGTATTTAAGGGTCCATTTCTGTTTATGAAATTGTTGTATCTTCATCTGAGCTTCTGAGAGACAAAATTTTGCCTACAATTCTGACCTACTTAAAATGACAATTTTCTCTCCTGACTCTATTCCCATCTGGGCTCTGCCTCCCTCTGATATAGCAAGGTTCCAGACATAAACAGAGACACATCTCTATGTATTGCTGGCAGATACATGTTTGTTCTTTCTATGGTTAGTTAGGGATACCATGAGTCACCATTTGGCAGTAGGGCTTGATACTGCTGATGACCACCCTTTGAACACTGCAGTCCAGTCAATATCACACTTGCCTTATCATATACTTATCCACTCCACATCTCACCAATCTGGAGCTGTGAACAACAAATTAAACAACCTTGATTTCTTTCATCAAGGCAGTGACTAGCAAGTCCAGTACAGAGGGCTACTAAGATGGTCAATAATATGTGAAATATAAGAAGATGATGAAAGAAATTACTTTCTTCAGCCTTAGGAGGTTACTCTTATTTTCAGCTCCGTGGTAAGAGGATATGGAGAAAACAGCCAGATTCCTTGAAGTGGTGCTCAGTGACAGGAAGAGCGGCAATGGAACCAAATTTTAAACCTGGGAATTCTGATTGGATACATGGAAAAAATGTTTCTGTTGTGAGTAGTCTATCACTGACAGATTTCACAGGAACCTCCACCCTTGCAGTTATTCAGGAGAAGTCTCTGAGCAACTTGTATCAAGCAGACTTGCTTTGAGAGGGTAATCAGACTATATGACCTCTGGAGGACCTTTTCAACTTTCATGGTGCCATATGATGTCTCTGATGTATGAAGGTTCACAGAACTGAGATCATCAAAATCACAATCATCAACTTTGTTTTCAGAAACTTGCACAGTAAGCTTAAGAGTTTTTCATGATCCTGGAAAGGCTTACAAACACACTTTAATTTTACACAATTTTAACAATATCATTGACTTTATGGGATTAATTTACAGTGCTCTGAATGAAGTGTGAATATAAATCTTAACAGTTGTCCTACTCCCTCTCTTTGTAAATGCAAATATGTGCTACTCTTGAAGCATATATATAATCCTTTGGACTGTTTCATTTTCAAATTTTAGTACTAAATTGCAAGTAATATGAGGTAAATCATGAAGAAATGCATATTTTGTAACTTATGGTTCAGTATATTTGGATTCTTTCATTCCACTTTTTCCAGAATTAACAGGCTTTTATTATTCAGAGTATGGGAGAGAAAAGTTGAACAAACAGTTTCAAATTCAACCTCACTGCTTTGTCTTCTGATATGTTTCAGCAAAGAGTGATTTAGTTATGCAGAGAAAACACTTTGAACTTTCATTTTTCTGGAAAGCCTGCAGTTAGATGGAAAGCTGGTATACAATAGAAACTTTCACAATACCAAACAAACAAACAAACAAACAAAAAAAGCACAGTAGGTGGTTTTCAAATGAAACTTTGATACTCCTGAAGTCTGGTATAAAATATTTCCTGACTCTTTAAGAGATTTTAACTAATGCCATTCCATTTTCCAACCAAATTTCACTGTTGGAAATATGATACAAAGGTAAATTCTCAGATTTCAAATATGGTTAGAAGACTACCATTTTCTTAGGAACTGGAAATGAAAAACTTAATGAAAGTAGGTTTACTCAATATATTTCCCTGGCAGATCACTTGAAATATTCCTGAAGACTTTTACCATAACAAAATTAAATAAATTGTTTTATATGTTACCTTGCAGTGGTTTGGGTTTTTTAATTGGCATAGTCATAGATATTGCTCAGTTTTGAAAATTGTTTAAATATATCTAAAAGTATAAAACAGTTTTCTTCATAAGGGTTGTGGCTTGGTATTTTCTGTATGTTTAACCCAGACTAGCTTTTTGGAAAAAAACCAAACAAACAAACAAACAAAAAAACAAGTAGCAAAAACCAAAAATCAACAAAACAAGAAAAATATTCCAGAAATCCTGTTAATATGCAGCACATTCATTATTTTCTTCCCTAGTAATTTTGAATTCAAATCTAGCAGTTTTCCAATAAAGGCATGCAAATATTTTATTTATGGCCTTTTTTTTTTAAGATAGCAAGTAATTTCCATGGAACAGTTGTCTCTGGCATCTGTGCATCCTTTTATTACTAGCTGAAACTTTCAGAGTTATTCCCTCACTCAGTTGAGTATATTTAAACTATGACCTATGTATCCATCTTTCTTCAAGATCTGAATGTTCTCTCTCCCATCTTAATTTGTGACATATTTATATGTTTATGTAACACATTGATGGAGGTGCAGATGCCAGTTTTAATTCTTCCTACCTTTGCTGAGACTAGCAGCTGTCTCTGTGCTATGTTAAAGCAAAGCCTTTGGAAGCAGAGACACCGGAGTTCCTCTTCAGCTACCGATTTAGTACCAAGTAAGCAGCTGAACCGGATGACTGGCTGCATATAGATGTATGTTAAAATAATGAAGGCTTTAGAAGCTGTTAAAACNGCAGCTGAACCGGATGACTGGCTGCATATAGAAGGCTTTAGAAGCTGTTAAAATGTGATAGTGATAACAATAACATCATTATACAAACCAGTGGTTTTGCAATGCTGAACAGGTACTGTGCAATGTGGACCATCCTCTTCCTTAATAATGGGACCTGAAAATATGTAGAGATGTATTCCATGTTTTGCAGGACAAGGTCAATATGGTAAGATATGGTCTCTAGCTGATAACAGTCCCACAGAAGACAGGAATGCTGTCCTATATTCAGAGAACAAAAGAGACATGAGGAATACAAGTTCAATTCACATCTTATGCAGCAAAATGCTAGAAATGTTTGAGATCTAGTTCTGGCAATCAGACTAAACCATGCTTCCTAACAGACATAATTAAATTGGCCTGGAGCTATAGCTAGAGAAAGTAAGTTTCTAGGATAAAAATATCCATTAATAGTTCTGTTGACAGTACTTAAAATATAATTTATCACTAGACTTGAGTATATAAAACCATGTCTGTGAGTATTCCCACATGCTTGAAATTTTTTATATGTCTAAGAGCCTAACTAATTCATGGCCCTAAGCATGTTGCTGCATCATGGCCCAAATAGCTTAATTAGCTATTCTAAAAATACTTATCATTGAAAAATCAAGAAATAAAATCAAAGTACTAACACCTTAATATTAGAAAGAAAAAAAAGCATAGCTTTTTCCACCATCATCAGGTTCCAACAGTCTGCTCCCAATTTTTCCTTACTTCTCCCAGCCACTCTCTCACAACTGCCCCTCACCCTTCCAGCCTCTGAAATTGCAAATGACTTTCCTAGGTCCCTCAATGACCCCTCCAGCTTCCTTCTCACTCTCAGTTCCTCAAACCCTATTCTTCTCTTCAGCCCTGATACTTTATCCCTGGAAATCCAAATCCCAGCTCTTTCCTCCTCTCTTTCCCAGCTCTGTCTCCTGTCAAAAAACTGAGTTAGTCCATGTTTCTGATGAACACTGAACTTGTTCTGTGCCAGTGTTTTGAGCAAGAGCTGCCTCATTTGGCCTGAGAAACTAAGGTTTCTCTGGTTGATAAAGAAAGACCAGTGAACAGAAAAGACAAAACCAAAGGAGGTAGAGAGAAGAACAAAAGACAGGAAAAGTATATGCTTTTCAAACATATACTAAATATGATACAACAATGCTGATTTTTTTTGGTTTATGGGGCTGTATTAGATCTTTGTATATTGACAAATAAGTAAACAACCCAACCTTTTCCTGGGATTCCTCTATTAAAATAAGACCTTCATAATGCACAGATATGTACTATTAATTTTCTATGATTTCTCACAGTCTTGACTGTAGCAGTTATTTTAGTTACAGTGTTACCAGCAGCATTCATCTAATCCTACAAAATTTTACCTTTTTTCTATTGAGGAGTTGTCTGATTTTTAGAGAATGTTCTTACTGTCTGGGGCTGCATCCAACTGGGTGACACTAATATGTTTTTTAAGGTTGTAGACTAGTTTGCTTTTGCCTTACCTTAATCAACTGAATTTTAGAGATTAAAATTCTCTCTTTTTTTTTTTATTTTATTTTTTCCTTGAAAATGCATTCTGTTTATTGTCACAGCATAAAATCCAGACCTTCTTAAAAGTCCCTCTGTATGTATGGTCCTTTAGGTTTAGTCCTAGGCACAGTCCCACACATTTATCTTATCACCTGTATAAAATATAGTTCAGTTGGTTTACTCTGACCCAGTTCCATATATGTTCTTAAAGTTTCTCCTTTCTAGCCTTGGGCTTCCAGGCATTCCAATTCTAGTTTATTAGCTCTTCATGTGTCTTCAGTTCTGAGTCTGTGGCTTCAGCAATTTGTTTTCTCACATTCAGTGAGTCCAAAATAATGAAAGATCTTATTAGATACCAATCAGTCCTGAAAGGCGAGAAGCAGACATTCATTTAGTATCACAAAACAGCTTTTCTTTTCAGAAGAAACAAATCGGAATTTTTTAGTCAACTGCAAGACAATATCTAGGTATTGCAGAAAAATTCGTAAAGAATGGTTCATATACCTGCCAGGAGGCAGTATTAACTGAAGTGTCAAATTTTCTTTTGTTCATAGTGGCCAGTTCTTAAAACAGAATCATAACTCATTAGTGGTTTGGGATTTTGTATGTTTTTTGTTGTTGTTTTTGGTTTGGTTGGTTGGTTGGGTTTTTTTTTTCAGATTTTCTTTATGTATTTTTATATTCATTCCTCAAGATGTCTTAAGTAGTGGATTTTTTTGTTAAATCACTGAGATACCAATGTCACAGGCTGATATTCCATGAGATTTCTCTCTTATCACACTCAATTGTTTATTTGAGCAATTCTCTTCTTATTAGAATTCAGAAAAGAAATTAAACTCTTCAGGTATAATAGGTGCAGTGAAGCAGTAAGTCTAACTGGGCCAAATATAGAGATTTTTTTCCATCAGTTCAGTAGAATAGGTCACTTGGGTCAAATACTGGCTTGCAACTTGGCAGACTTAAGGATTCCATGAACAACGCCAGTATCAGACACCTGGCTGGGATTCACATAGCCAGATGTAAAGTCAATAATGCAAATAACTCTGTCTGAGTGAGTTATGTTCATTCATAGTTTGACTGGAAATAAACTTTTATAGTTCAACTGGGAAAAAGAACATGTCAAAGGAGGAGTTTATCTCATTGCAAAATATCTGCCTAAAATAGGTCAAATGAATAAATGCTCTGTTAGTGCCTAAAGTAAGATGAGGTGAATCGTGCTCTGATTCATTAAGAGACATGAGTAACCTGTGGACTGCCCATTAACTGAACTGTCATGTAGCCAGGTAATTGACTGACTGAAAGAGAGAAAAATTGGATTTTTTTAAAAATTAAGTCCAAATAGGGCCAGATGAAATAATGTTAAACAGCAGCAAGCAGAAAAGGTGGGTAGATATACAGATGAGATGAGATAAGATCATTTGATATTAGATTGACTATTAGCTTAGACACCGAGTGAATTTTTATCTCAGTTTGGATTGTCTTACAGTTTAGGCAGCTGTTTAGACTTATTCTCATTTTGCCTATACTGTTTTATCCATCCTTAATTCAAACTCCATCAGCAATCAACATATATCACATGCTTCTTGGAACAGGAATCTGTCAGTTTATAGCCTGGTCACAAGAATGACCATCTCTGTTCAGCTTAATGTTCATTCCTGTTTGTGTTGTACAGAGACTTCTGATTATACTTAATTATTAGGTAATAAGATTATAATAATATTGTACCTTTATGGCAGCAAACATCATGTTTACTGCTCTTCTTGTATGTTATAGAAGCAAAGAGAAAACCTTTGAATTTGTATGTGTTCCTTGAATTTATACTTCTTATTTGTTTCTTTTCATTCATTAGATTAAATATTCAGTGATTCTTCACTTAAAATGTTATTTGCTGCATCTAGAAACAAAGGCAAGCTTTCTGTTGACTAGTTTTTTTAACCCTAATGTATATCCGTTGTGGTAGGCTTTTCATCATGAATGAAAATGTCCAGAAAATGGACAGAGGCCTCAGTTTCACATTATAGAAGGAAACAAATGAAAAATACAGTTTTATTTGTAACATCAATTAATATTTCTTTTTATTGGAACATGGGAAAAAATAATTAAAAACCTTACTTCCACT
Source organism: Pedionomus torquatus (assembly GCA_013398155.1). Lineage (NCBI taxonomy): Eukaryota > Metazoa > Chordata > Aves > Charadriiformes > Pedionomidae > Pedionomus > Pedionomus torquatus. The sequence continues at coordinate 379,800 of VZRU01006516.1, read as the reverse complement.
CCACAGAGCACACACAGTTTTTGAAAACAACAAAATATAACTGTGTGTAGATAGAAAATGAAATCCAACTTATTTGAACATGCAATAATTGTGTTGGGATCATTTTAGGAGCCTGTCTTTGTCAACATTAAAAAATGTACTTTTAATATGTTGTTTATCAGCTTAATGCTACTGAGTCTATCAAACAAGCAGAAATGTCAAATAGGATTCAAACATAAGATACAAGTTCTTTGCAATATTTTATTTTTAATTTGTTCTAGAATTGTTCTTTAATCTTTCTTTTGATGTTAGTAAGCTTCCCTTTCTCCTTAAAAAAAACCAGAAATGTCTTTTGTGAATTATTCAGAGGTAACTAGGAAGTGGACTTTAGCCACCCAGCCTGATGGAAAATACAATGGCAACTGGCAGGATTGCCAACAAATCTATATACATAATGTCCTACTACTGTGATTGTGCAGTGTATAACCCCAACTGATGATTAGAAAAGCCTAAAATAAATTAAAAAAAAACCCAAATGAGCCAGGACAACAAAGTATTCTTCTATGTAGTGGGACTGACTGACAGCAGATGAATTATTTTTACATTAATTTCTAATAGTAGATTAGCTCTACTGTCTTACTGCTTCCTAAATTATTAGTATAAAAAGAAAGAAGGTTTTTAAAAACAAAACATAAGGGTTGCAAGAATAAAATAAGTTTAATAAAATTCAGAAAAAAAATTATGGACTGGCAGAATGTAAAATTCTTCTGGCACAAGTGTTTGCAAGACAAAAAATGCTGATTTAGCTTTGGTATGAGATCATACTTGCACTACTAGTTATGCAAAACAAGATTGACAATTCCCAGATGTCCCTACTTCTAGGAATTGGTTTGAAAATGGAAAGTGGAGCAATGGCTTTTTCTGGAAGCCACATTGCAAGAATGATTACAAATAAAAATATCAAATTGGATGTTAACTCAGTCCCTACTATTAGTTCCACTAGTGCATTATAGTTGCAGTTTTAACACAGGAGTCAGTGGGAACAAGGGAAAAAACAACAACCAACCAACCAAAGAAACAAAAAACAAAAAAACAGCGGAAGAAAAAATTAGAAAAGAAGGAAATCCAAAACAAATTTAAAAGTCAGAAGCATCCCACTATGGTCTTTAAATTAATTACTGAGGACATATGCCACTGTCTGTGCTTCTGTCCAGCCTTGGGTAGAAAAACTGAAAAAACAGCTCAAATCAGCAGCAGACACATCACTTATAATTTGATGGTTCATTTTGAAAAGTGGTAGCGTGCACAAACTAGATTCCTTTCTGAGGAAATTAAAGTGGAAGGTCTAATTTTGTGCACAAAACACACTCCCATCTCTAATCACAGTACTACAGAATGATACAGGATTAGAAGGGAACTCTGGAGATTATCCAGTACAACCCCCCCTGCCAAAGCAGGTCCACCTAAAGCACAGGTTGCACAGGAATATGTCCAGGCTCGTTTTGAATTTTGAATGTCTTCAGAGATGGAGACTCCACCACTTCTCTGGGCAGCCTGTTCCAGTGCTCTGCCACACTCAAAGTGAAGAAGTTCCTCCTCATGTTTAGATGGAACTTCTTATGTACAAGTTCATGAGTGTTACCTCTTGTCTTCTCACTGGGCACCACTGAAAAAAAGACTGATCCCTTCCTCTTGACATCCACTCTTTAAGTATTCGTAGGTGTTGATCAGATCCTTCCTCAGCCTTCTCTTCTCCAGACTAAAAAGATCACAGGCCCCCAACCTTTCCTCAAAAGATGTTCCTAGTCCCTAACCATCTTTGTAGTCCTCCTCTGTACCCTCTCCAGCAGTTCCCTGTCATTCTTGAACTGGAGACCTAGAACTGGACACAGTACTCCACATGGGGAATAATATTACATTACACCTAATAAAGGTGTTATGGTGCAAACTGGTGACTACTCTTTCAGACAACTTTAGAGTTTGCACACAGGGATGATATTCAACCCAGGAGATCTGAACATGTGTAGTTGAAAATAAAATATAGAGATTCCTGCCATAACTGTTTTGGCCTATCTACTCCTTCTGCAGTCAGTCTGCTCTTCTGTTGACACAGCCTTCAACAAACACCCAATGTCATGTTCTCCATTCATTTGGAAAACAGTTCAAATGCATAAAAAAAAAGCTTAAGCATTCAGGTGTTCTCACCTGAATGGATGGATCTATCTACATTAATGTCTACTTCTGTCATATCTCAAAAAGTTAGAAAAGAATATGTCAGATAAGAAAGATATGTAATTTTTGGGTCTCAGGTCTCTTATGTCTCTAAAAATCCAAGTTTTGTTTGTTATTTTGCTTTCTTACAGTGTTTTTACGTACTCTCGTCACTCATTTGCTTGCTTACTTTTCTGTTTCATGGTTATATTTTATATATAGATACTTTGTCAGGAAGTGGAGTGATAGGACAAGTGGTAATGGTTTTAAACTGGAAGAGAGGAGATTTAGATTGGGTATTAGGAAGAAATTATTTACTGTGAGGTTGGTGAGGCACTGGAACAAGTTGCCCAGAGAAGTTGTGGCTGCCCCATCCCTGGCAGTGTTCAAGGTCAGGCTGGATGGGGCTTTGAGCAACCTGGTCTAGTGGGAGGTGTCCCTGCCCATGACAGGGGGGTTGGAACTCAATGATCTTCAAGGTCCCTTCCAACTCTAACCATTCTATGATTCTATATCTGATGTATCAAGAGGTGTGGGAGACACGCTGTGCATTTTCATTGTTTGCTATATATCCTCTCCACAACCATACAGCAGGAACCATTGCTGACATGTTCCTCACTGTGCAGCCCAGAAGAGCAACAATCTTGGATTCACACTGTTGTCTTTAAAAGCCTTGAATATGCTGTCTATCACTAGTATTTGAATAAGTGTTACTATATCTGTCTTGCTATTAATTTGTATTGAAACAATTCTTGCTCATTGCAGCCAGAGATGTAGATTTGCTTTGACCCTTTCAGCCTGGAGGTGAAAAAGCTTTCTATTAACGGTCAGTTATAAAACTCACAGTACCAGTAGTGTTTTTGACATCCTTTCTTACTCTGATTTCAAATTATATACCCATGTAACTGCTCCACCATCTATGCTCTTTCAGCATTCTAAAAACATGTTATTCTCTTTTGCTCTGTCACTGAGATATACATTAATAAATACAGTACATTTACTATTTTCCTAATATTTCATAATTGCATCTACCATGTTTTACTACATTTGTTCTCTAAAGGCATGAAGAGTACAGGTCACAGAACCAACAGACATAGAACTCACTAACATAAGGGGAGAAATAAAATGGCTTTAAATGTGACCATGAAATCTCTAATCTTTGAGATGTTTGTATTTGCTTAATAGGAATAGGCCCTAAGTTGTGGAATGTTCTCCCAAAAGTTCCTTTCTTTTTAATGAGATCAATCAGTAAATTCCTGCTGCTGCTAGTGATATTTTAGGCCTTTGTATCAGAAAGTCTTACCGCTGTCAGATCTGAAAGCCAAAATATATCCTTTATTTTGCAAATAAAAGTAATGACCCTGGTTTTGGTGAAATTACTTGAAGAAGAGCAAACAATTTCCACATTGGTTTCACCGTTCTTGTTAGGTTGAAGGGTTGAAATTTTCCTATGCAAAAACAGTATCAAATGGAGAATTGGAAATGTATAAAATGTCAGAGTTTGATTTTATGTCCATGAGTGATGGATTTGCTTGAGTAGCAGAAATGCTAGTGTGATTATTAATTTCACCCATCCCATGTATAACACAGCAACAACCAAAAACCAACACTTGGAATTCCAATTTAAACACAGTGAGGCACTCATCCATTATATTCTTATCTAGAAGAAAATTTGCCTTAAATAAATGACACTTTCACCAGACTGCACAGCTACTACTCTCAAGATAATGCATCTAACTAGTTCATAATATGCCTTTAATTTCCTGAGTCATTTAAAGGAACTGATTCTAAATAACTATATTTTAGTGTAGCTAACATACTTAGACGACATCCATAACATCTGTGTCAGTCTTGACTTACCGATTTTTATCACAAATTCCATAGCTAATATCTCTCCATCATCCTGTTCTGACATGCTTCTGCATCTACCTCAGCTGCAATTTCTACTGTTAATTCAGACACATGCGGCAGCATAAGAGATGATAAACTACAAACTGCTATTACAAATGTCTACGTATCTCACAGATCAGGAAAGCTAGTAACATCTGAAAAATTTCAAAAAGGGTATGATGTACAGCCAGGCCATTAAAGCATGTGCTTGAGATACTCAGCTCACCTGAGTAAAAGAAAACTACGGCACTAAGTTATTCTCCAGGTTGTATCTTTGAGTGACCTCCCAAAGAAATACATGGAAACCTAGAATACTACAAGCAAAATACTACGCCCCTCAGATGTCACCATAACCTAAAAAACATGCTCTAAGTTATTAAAGAAGTTCTATTCATATCTTGAAATGCATTTTCAGATGTCCCCTACTAAATTTCAAATAACACCCCTCAGAGCAACCTGTAGTGCCCTCAAGAACACCTGTGTAGGTGAAGCTGAAAAACCACAATACTGAGGTGAGCTCAAACAGACAACTGATAAAGGCTAAACCACATAATTAACCCTAAGTGAGGAAGTTGTTTTCACAATACCATCACTCACCAGGCTGTCACAATCCTGATTCTTAAAAGACAGCTTTGAAGCTCCTTTCTGAATGCACAAATCTATTGAATGCCCTCAGTCACAGACTCAGAATATAGGATCTTTTCTACACAATATTTGTCCCATCTAAGACCAACTCTATATCCTTGCTAGTGGGGTAGGTTTATGTCTGTTTATCTCTTTTGTATATAACCTCAACATGCTTTCCTCTGTATTACTCTCACCCTTCTGCTGCATTACAGGAGCCAATCATCCTTTCTATTCAACTGTTCTCTAAAGAAACAGTACATTAAAGTTAGAGCAACTGTCCTAAAACTTTCTCTTGCTTCAAAAGTTGCTCCTTCTATTTCAAAGCAGATTACAAACATAAACCTAGGAAGTCACATATGTTTTTTCCCAATTATATAAACTGAACTAATACAGGATCTGTTTTACCTGTATCCTCATACCCTCATAGATACAAATCACAAAGAACATTGCCTTTGAATTAATTTTAAAGTTAAGTATACTTAATTCTTAAAATTTACTTCAGCAAAACAGTTTTTGGAATATAGAAAGCTCTACTCTTTTTTTTTATAGATTTTAGCCCATAAACATCTTTCTCTATCCTGTTTTACCACCAACTGCATTACTAGTGAAAGTTCAAGTCATGTTCTTGGGAATTTCACGCCTTCTCAGAAATGTCTTTAATCTATAAATTTTAACAGAGAACCGTGACAAAAATAAACAGTGAAGTTTGAGTGCTTCAGTTTAAGGCTTCTGTCCTCTCAGTATGCTTCTGCTGCTGTGCATCTGCCATCCCTCAAATTTATGAAAGATTTTTCCTTAATGTAAACACTTTCCTGGTTATTTTAGGGCTGAAGATAAAGCCATAATAAAGCTGCTGAGTAAAGCAGCTGGCCTCATTAATGCCAAATGTAAATTTAAAAATAAAAATTAAAAAAAAAAATGAACCAACGGCTGACATCTATGATGGAGAAAAGAGTTAAAACAATATTCATTAATGCACAAAATAGAACTCACAAGCTAGCAGCTAGTAGCAGGTGAGGTTTGTTATCCAAGTAATTTTATAGAGTTTCACAGCAATCAAGGTTAGCTTTTGATTGTTTTTGTGGTATCTGTGTACGCATTGGTTTTCAGAGAACAGGAACAAAGGGAAAAGGACTTGGGTTTGTTCCCATGGGAACTTTTAGAGACAGAATTACTGTGGTGATTGGAAGGAAGCTTGTAGTTCATTCCTAAAAGACAATGCAAAGCCCTGCTGAAGCTAAAAACTTCCAGGAATGTGGAATAGGACATTTCAGCCGTGTTCACAAACTGACTGTAAATAAAATCTTTCATTTCCTTCTGCATAACTCCAATAAGTTATGCTATTTTGGGCCACATCACAGTAGGACTTGGTATGAAGTATTGTCATGAGGGACCCATTAGGTTGGTAGGTTTAACATCTTCCATTTTGCAGAAGTAACATGAAAATAGCATTGGAGTTCCATATGAATGAATTCATCAGGATGGTAGGAACTTATGTCCGAAAACTCAATTTGTTTTTCTTGGTCACAGAATCAAATACCAAAATGCAACAATGTCACTTTTCCAGAATAACATTGGTTCCCCATTAACAGTCTTAAGAAGCACTGCAACAAGCGTTCAAGGTGCATGCATAAAATCTGTCCTTCCAATGTCTCCTCCAATTCTTTTTTTTTCCCATGATTTATGCTCCCAGATATCTATGGACTTTACTATGTGAACCTTGTAGAAGGCTGTGGTAGGAGTCAATTCTTTAGGTATCATACAGACTGAGATACACGGATGGTTTGAATTACAGCCACCACTGTGAGGGAAAAAAAAAAAAAAAAAAAAAAAAAAAGGAAAGAAAGAAAGAAAAAAAGAAGGGAGATAACCTAAAAACAAACAGGGAAAGAATTAGTAGCTTGACTCTAAAGACTGGGGAAATGTTAGTATAAAATCAGGAACTCCATCATATCAATTCCTCTTCGGAAAGGAAATAACAAGGTCCCAATTTTCAGGTAACTGTTTAGTTTAAAGATGTTACACAAATATATTTACTACTGTGTTTTACTTGCATATCAGTTTTGAACATCATATGTCAGGGTAAAGCTTGAAAAGACCTACAGTGTATGCTTAATAGTGTAAGGGTCATTACCTGAACTGGTAAATGATTTATATAGCACATGCTGTGTTACAAAGCATACCCTACGTTTCAAACTATTCCTTCTCCAAAACAGTTATTATTTCAGTAGCTACTAATGCTGTAAGAGTTTGCTATAATTAATTTTAGACCAATTTATCTAGTAATATAATTTCTTCTTATGTTAATCCTTTTGAAGCATTCTGTCCTTTAATTTTTCTTCTATATTTTTATCTTAAAATAATTATAAAATAAACAGTTTTCAAAAGTTCTCAAAAGGTTTTCAAATACTGTACATGATACAGAAGAGGGAGGAAAAGAGAAGGGAAAGGGAGCTGGGAGAAGCAAGAGGAGAGGAGAGACTCCTGGAGGAGAGAAAAGACTCATATCTGTGCTGTAGGTATGAGTCATAATAACTTTCTTTAATATATTGGGGGGGGGTGTGATGATTTGAATTTTTTTTCAGTACCAATTTTTCACACTTTGGTCCAGCCAATTATTTTTAAATTTTAGTGTGAAATTTGCATTTATTTATACTTATTACCATAATATAAAATGTCTATTATTTATTCTGGTTCTGTATTATTTACCACAATTCAAGATGTGATTTGAAACAATGAATATGAAAAAGGACATATATTCCCATGTACAGAAGGTTTATTTGTTGAATGTTATATACTATGAACATTTAGCATGTAATATCTCTCTCTATGTTTAAAAACTGTTGGGACATATTTTTTACATGTCCACCCCAGACTCCTAAGAAGTGCACGTAATGTAGCCATCAAGTCCTTGCGGGGAACAGTTTGACTCTACAAACCCAGCTTTGCTGGATTGCACAGCTTGCTACCATAAACAGAGGTGCAGTCTTCAAACAGACTCCACATTTATAGACACAACTTGTGAACTGACTTCTCCCATTAAGAATGTTTGGCCCAAAGTTTTTTGAACAAAGCTAACACAAAAGAAATCTGATGTTAAATGAAAGGGCTAGAACCTATAAAAGAGTGACAGGGATCTTGGGTCAGCCAGATTATGTGATACCTATTCTACCAATCAGGCTAAACCTCTCTGATTCTCCAGATGGTCCTGTTCACTGATGTGCATTACAGTGCTTTGCTACTTTATACAACACATGATATTGTTTATAGCTATCTCTATGTAATTTAAAATGGACTATAAATAAAACTCACACTAGAACAAGATACTTAATCAAAATAGAAAACATTATGACTAATAAGATTTGGATGGCTTAGGGCATCCACTTAGGTATGAATATGTTATAATCAAATCTAAAAAAGTAGGTGAAAATCATTTCAAAAAATGAAAAGTTGATGTTTTTACTGTAAAACCAATTTGCAGATTTATCTGTACATGCATAAATTCAGAAAAATTATATAGGTACAATTATCAAGTATGTCCAACTGGAAACCAGTGACAAGTGGTGTTCCTCAGGGGTCAGTACTGGGATCAGTGCTGCTTAACATCTTTGTCAGTGACATGGACGTGAGCACGAACATGACATGGACATGTGCATGGAATGGGATTGAGGGCACCCACAGAAAGTTTGCCAATGACACCAAGCTGCATGGAGCAGTCAACACGCTGAAGGAAAGGGATGCCATTCAGAGGGACCTGGACAGGCTTGAGAGATGGGCTAATGCAAATTGCATGAAGTTCAGCCAGACCAAGTACAACGTCCTGCACCTGGGACATGGTAATCCCAAGCACAAATACAGGTTGGGTGGAGAATGGCTGCAGAGCAGTCCTGAGGAGGAAGGACTGGGGATGTTGGTGGGTAAGAAGCTCAACATGAGCCAGCAATCTGTGCTTGCAGCCTGGAAAGCCAACCAAACTGCATCCTGGGCTGCATCAAAATAAGCATGGGCAGCAGGACTAGGAAAGTGATTCTCCCCCTCTACTCTGCCCTTATGAGACCCCACCTGGAGAAGTGCATCCAGATCTGGGGCCCCCAAGATAAGAAATAACATGGGTCCAGTGGAGGGCCATGAAGATGATTAGAGGGATGGAGCACCTCCACTATGAAAACAGACTGAGAGTTGGGGTTGTTCAGCCTGGAGAAAAGGAGGTTCTGGGGAGACATTATTGCAGCCTTCCAGTAAGTGAAGGGAGGCTACAGTAAAAATGGGGAGGAACTCTTTGTCAGGAAGCATAGAAATAGGATGAAGGGTAATGGTTTAAACTGAAAGAGTGGAGATTTAGATGAGATATTAGGAAAAGATTCTTTCCTGTGAGGGTGTTGTGACATTGGAACAGGCTACCCAGAGAAGCTGCGGGGTCCCCATCCTTGGAAGTATTAAAGGCTGGATGGGTTTTTGAGCAACCTGGTTTAGTAGTAGGTGTCCCTGGCCATGGCAGGGGGTTTGGAACTCGATGATCTTTAAGGTTCTTTCCAACATTATTAAGAAAGAAGTAATCCACATGCTATTGTAATATGATTTTTTTTTTTTAGTAGTAGTAGATCATGGAACCTCTTTGTATATGTTTTTCAGCTATATAGGTTGGAAATATGCATAGAAAATAAAAATGTCCATAGGAGAGTAGACAAAGGTGATTAACATAAAAGTAAAAACAGGCAAGGGTGTACATATTCCTCGACAGTTGTTTGCTTTGTTAAGCCTGAACTGAATCTAAGATTTTTAAGATGAATAAATAGTGCAGATTTGAAATTAACAGCCATAAGGAGAAAAACTCTAGAGGTTCATTCACCCTTAAAGTCTAGCTTAATGATGTCTAAAAAGTTTTTTATTGACAGTAAAAAATCCAATAGAGTTCCTATAAAAAGAGTGCCCCCTGAGTAGAGAATCTATTGGAAATGACAGCAATTAAATCAAGCTTATGAAATATTTAGACCCATTCCAAGGTGAATTTGTTTCAATGAATATCAGCTATTAGATCGGGTAATAGAAGAGAGAATAAAGAAATTTATAAAGAATTAATAAATTTAGGTTTTTAATAAAAAAGGAGGGATTTTATTTAATTGGAAAATTTGCTGAACATTTTGTGAAATCCCGACTAACTGGATGAAGAAGAATAAGGAATGAAAGAGTTATTGCAAGAGTTACATTCTTTTGTTTGAGCAACACATAATATATTATTAAATAAAGTTCTTTGTAGAATGGAAATGTATTTCATAACTACCTTTAAATCACCAGGAGAATCAGTGACAACCAACATGGAGAAGGCTCATGTATTCAATATCATTTTTGCCTCACTTTTCAGTGGTGATTGATCTTCTCGTATCTCTCAAGCCCCTGAATCTCAAAGCAGGGAGTAGGGGAATGAAGCCCTTCCCATCATAAGTGAAGATCATGTTAGAGAACACCAAATAAACCTGAACATACAGAAGTCCATGGGACTTCTTCACTCCCTATCTGTTTCTTGATGTAGATGGCAACACCTGCACCCCTCCTTCCTCCTCTGTCCCTTCTGAACAGCCTGTAGGCATGGATAGCTGCACTCCAGTTAAAGGAATTTGTTCTGCCAAGTTTCAGTAATGGCAAATAGGTCGTAGCTTTCTAACAGCAAGGTGGCTTCCAGTTCCCCACTTTTGTTGCCCATGCTGCATGGATTAGTGCTTATGTTAAAATAACTATAAATATATTTCTGTTTCTATGAATGCCACAAAAACCTTTTCTGTTTAGTCTCCAGAGTTTCCGCCATCATTCACTCTACTGTGATATCCATTTTCTTGACCTTGTTTCCTCATGGCACTCAGTATGATACATCGTATGATATTCAGTGTGGATATCTCGTTATATTTCACAATAGGAGGGATTGTATAGTCTGTAAAAAGTCACAGAAACAGTTCTTTGGATAGCTGGGAATCAAATCCAAAATGCTTGGGTAACACCCTAATATTTTAACCTTTTTCTGTATGCAGCAAGCAAGCTCAATTTAACTGGCAAATTGGCATGTTACATGCCTGTATTCAGTATTTAACCAATACTAAAATAGAAAAGACCTGCTACTGAATAAAGTTGTGGGTGGGTAATCTGTATCCTCTCAGCATTTCAAGTTTTCTTAACATCTGACAGCAAATTTATTGTATCTTTCCTTCATTGAAAGTCCTTATTTGGTCTTGTGGATTTGATTTTTAAAAAACAAAAATCATAGAATCATAGAATGGTTAGAGTTGGAAAGGACCTTGAAGATCATCGTGTTCCAACCCCCCTGCCATGGGCAGGGACACCTCCCACTAGACCAGGTTGCTCAAAGCCCCATCCAGCCTGGCCTTAAATACTTCCAGGGATGGGGCATCCACAACCTCCCTGGGCAGCCTGTTCCAGTGCCTCACCACCCTCACAGGAAAGAATTTTTTTCCTAATACCCAATCTAAATCTCCCCTCTTCCAGTTTAA
>VZRU01006516.1:306888-368441 GCA_013398155.1 Pedionomus torquatus | reverse complement strand
GCTTCTTTTGATGCAGCCCAGGACACGGTTGGCTTTCTGGGCTGCCAGCACACACTGCCGGCTCATGTTGAGCTTCTCATCCATGAGCACTCCCAAGTCCTTTTCCTCAGGGCTGCTCTCCAGCCACTCTCTGCCCATCCTGTATTTGTGCCTGGGATTGCCACGTCCCAGGTGCAGGACCCTGCACTTGGCTTGGTTGAACTTAATGAGATTTGCATTAGCCCACCTCTCAAGCCTGTCCAGGTCCCTCTGGATGGCATCCCTACCAGGGAATATTACCAGGGATTGAAAAACACTAGGAAGAAAATTTGCAAACTGTCGCTACAAATAATTTTCAGTTCAAATTACTATTCATTAGTTCAGAAATATTAGAAGTTTCAGTAACATTTGTCTTATTTTCCTAGATGAATCAGCTATTGTTCCTCATGTTGATTAGTGGAACTACAATGAAGCAGAAATAATTTAATCTTTGTATATCTGTATTATTTACTTTAATAAAATATCACTCTATACATTGTTTACTTATTAGCACCACAGATCTCTATGTTGATGCTTCCTTTTCTCTTTCAGATGTTATTCATCCCAATGACTTCAATAACCCTTCCTACCATGGGCTCACTATTTTGTTTTCTATGAGAATCCTTCTCCCCCTAGTTCAACCACAATTGGAAAGATATTTCTATCTGCTAGGTTAAGGACTTGAAATGTCTTTACTTGTCATATCCAAACTGCAAGTTACTGCACTTTGCATGACTTACAACCAACCCAAAGTCCCAGGAGCAAAACCAGTCACAGATATGGGTAAGAACATTTTTGGTTTTTATTTTGAAAGGTGGCACTGATGTAAAATTCCAGACTTTCCAGAGAAAATGTTACTCTAAATAAAGGCTGCAATCTAACAAAGTGTTGTAACATCAGAGTTTCTCCTTCAGTTGTATTTTGTTGTCCTTTATGGTAAGAGTAGCTTTGCCAAGAGTTCTGCACCTAAAGAAAAGAAGAAAGAAATCACAAATACCACTTGATGCCTGTGTTTAGGTAGCTGAATTTATTTCTAGTTATGGGGAAAATAGTCCCTTTAAAACTATACAGCACTGTGAGAAGATTTGAAAATAAATGTTTTCAAAATATATGGGGAAGGCCAAATTGTAACTAGAAGCAGTTAGACACTGGTTGTGCAGTATTGCTTTGTGTTACATCAAACTTCGTGTTATTTGTTCACTTGGTTCTCTATGTTTATTCATTTACTGTCTTTCTTCCTGTAAACTCTTTGGGAGACAGACTTTAATTTTTATTATGTATATGAAGTGCCTAAAGCAAAAGGTCTCCCAGTGCTAAAACTGCATAACTTATAACCCAGTGAAGAAGATGGTGAAGAAGAAGAAAAACTAGGAACTAGCTTTCAGAGGTATGTAAATAGCAACCTGTGATCTCTGTAGTTTAATCCATTATTTCAAACATGAAAGTTGTTTTCATTTTTAGGAATAGAAAAATCAAACTTTTGGAACAAAATGGAGAAATCTCCCCAGACTAGACTTTAGAAGTGATAGATTGAAAAGACAGAAAGGTTTGGAAATTAATTGGTTCTGGTTATTGTAGAGATTGTAATAGAAACTGATGGGCAAAATAAAAATCATGTGGGTTATGCAGTGAATGACCATTCTAGTTTTGATCCATAAGGAGACCAAATCTTTTTTTTTTTTTTTCTAGAATATGGTCTAGCTCAAAGAGGAAAGATGCTATTAAAATGCTAAATTATAATGTCTTGCTACGACATGCAGCAATAATGTCTTAGACTTGAAGAAGTGTTTCTAAAAAAAAAAAAGGCCCAGTGCCCTAGATATTGAAGATCAACTATAGGCAAGACTGAATACTTTATAATAGAGAGAATAAGCATTGCTATGACAATAGTCAGTTCTATTTTAAAATTCCAAGATCATAGCAATCTATGAATATTCATAATACCATTTTTGCTGCTACTCTGGGGAAATATTTTCTGGGCTCAAAATACATATTAGAACTGACAGTAAAGAAAGGAGGTACAGGGAAGAAAGAGGAAAAAAAAAGGCAAAACCAATTTGTTGAAGTAGTGTGAGCGAGAATGAAAGATTAGGCCTACCTGGGGAAGTATGTAAACAACCTGGAAGAATTCTGTACTTAGGAAGAATATCTACAGAAGAAATTTGAGACACTATTTTTTTATAAATTCACTGACCAAGTGAACCAGATCAATGAGACAAAAAATAAATCAAAACAGAAGTCTGAGAAATTATGTTTCTGCTGCCTAACTTTATGTATAAATACAAATATACAAATACACTATAAATGTTGGTATTTTAAGCTTTCTTAAAAATTTCCAAACAAAAATTAAAATCCTTCTCAATCAGTTTTATTGAGCTCAGATTCTAAATCTGTGGAATATTTTTAGAGTTGAATTACATTATTCCCAAACCCAAATATTTCACTCTGCTCCTTCGATCCAACTTCTTTTACTTTCTACCTGTCAAAAAGAAGGGCAATAATCATTGCCTGGAGAACTGAGGGTGTGGATACCTGGTGACACTGACTTGTGAGACCCCATCTGGACTACTGTGTCCTGCTCTGAAATCCCCAACATAGAACCATAGAATCATAGAATCATAGAATCATCCAGGCTGGAAGGGACCTCCCAAGGTCACCTAGTCCGACCTCCCCGTAGTCACAGGGAGACTCCAAACTAGACCAGGTTGCCCAGGGCCCCATTGAGACTCACCTTGAATATCTCCAGGGAAGGGGCCTCAACCACCTCCCCGGGCAACCTGTTCCAGTGTAGAAAGGACATGGACATGTCGGAATGGGTCCAGAGGTGGTTCACGAAGATGATTAGAGGGATGGAGCCCCTCTCCTATGAAGACAGGATGAGAGAGCTGGGACTGTTCAGCCTGGAGAAGAGAAGGCTGCGGGAAGACCTTATAGCAGCTTTCCAGTATCTGAAGGGAACCTACAGCAGAGCTGGAGAGGGACTCTTTGTCAGGAAGTGTAGTGGTAGGACAAGGGGTAATGGTTTTAAACTGGAAGAGGGGAGATTTAGATTGGATATTAGGAAGAAATTCTTTCCTGTGAGGGTGGTGAGGCACTGGAACAGGCTGCCCAGAGAAGTTGTGGCTGCTCCATCCCTGAAGGTATTCAAGGCCAGGCTTGATGGGGCTTTGAGCAACCTTGTCTGGTGGGAGGTGTCCCTGCCAATGGCATAACATATCTAAAGTTTTTCCTATTGTCTTTGATGTCCTTGACCAGATTCAGTTCTCTTTGGGCTTTTGCCTGCCTGATCTGGTTCCTGGCCACTTGGACAGTTTCTCTATATTCCTCCCAGTCCACCTGTCCTGCTTCCACCCTCTATAGGCCTCCTTTTTGATTTTGAGCCTGTCTAACACTTCCTTATTCATCCACACAGCCCTTCTGGCTATTTTGCCCAACTTCTATTTTGGGATCCACCTCTCCTGAGCTTGGAGGAGGTGATCCTTGAACACTAACCAAGTAGTACTTACTCTTACTAGTAGCTGGTATAGTGCTATGTTTTGAGTTTAGGATGAGAATGGTGTTGACAGTGCACTGGGGTTTTTGGTTGTTGCTAAGCAATCAAGGTCTTTTCCAGCTCTTCACATCACCCCAACAGCAAGGAGGAGGGGAGTGCACAAAAAAGTTGTGCTGAGATACAGCTGGGACAGCTGACCCCAACCGTCCAAAGGGATATTCCATGCCATATGACATCGTGCTCAGCATATAAAGCTGAGCAAAGAAAGAGGAAGTGGGAGATGCTCAGAGTTATGGTGTTTGTCTTCCCGAGTAAGATGAGCTCTTTTTTTTCTGGAGATGGCTTAACACCTGCCTGCCAGTGGGAAGTAATGAATTAATTCCTTGTTTTGCTTAGCTTGAGTGCGCAGCTTTTGATTTGCTTATTAAACTGTCTTAATCTCAACCAACTTTTTTCTTATTTTTCTGATTTTCTCCCCTAATCCCACCAGTTGAGTAGTGAGCAAGCAGCTGCACATTACTTAGCTGCTGGCTGGGAAAGAACCACAACAAAATATCTGTCTAAATCTCTTTGAAAAACACCTGCCAATGTCCTTCATAATGGTACTTTTGCAAATCTCGTCTGATATGAACCTAATTCAGGATGCAGGAACCATCTATTTGCTCAGGTATGATGCTAATTAAGGAATAAAGTGATGATATCATGCATACTAGAAGGATCAGGAATAAACTACATGTCAAACTACATGTTCTTCCACTTTTTTTCACAAGGAAAGGTTATGTAAAGATACATGGGAGAGAAAAATCCAATTAGTTGAATAATAAGTAAAACGTCACCAAAACAAACCAAACAAGAAATTCTGTCTGTAGATTCAATCAAACCTATATATAGTATATGTCATCATTGCCTTGATTCTGACATTGTCTTGCTGACACTTAGAGCCTACAAGATATAAATTTATCTAAGAAAAACAAAGTTGGATGAATGGTGAAACTAGAATTAAGCAATTCAGACTAATATGTTCTGCTTTTATGTGTGTCCACAGAGATTATATTTCAGATCAAATATTTGATATCCACCTGGAGTACTGCATCCAGCTCTGGGGCTCGCAGCAGAGCAAAGACATGAACCTGTTGGAGCTGGTCCAGAGGAGGGCTGCAAAAATGATCAGGGGGTGGAACACCTCTCCAATGAGGACAGGCTGAGAGTGTTGGGGTCTTTCAGCCTGCAGAAGAGAAGGGTCCACGGAGACCTTACAGCAGTCTTCCAGTACCAAAAGAGGGCTTATAAGAAAGATAGGGACAGACTTTTTAGAAGGGCCCATAGCAAAAGAGAATGGGGTAATGGTTTTAAACTAAAGGAGGGTAGATTCAAGCTAGATATAAAGAATAATTTTTTCCTATGATTCATATTTCCTATGAAAGGCAATGGGACTGGGCAACCAGACTTTTCTATGAAAAACAATTTTTAATCAAGGCTGTGTGTTTGAGTAAGAGTTTGCCTCTTGTTCAGACATTTTGAAGAGAATTTGTCAAATTAAACTGAAACACATTGTTGTTAATGCAAATCAGGAGCATTTTACAACATGTAAAGTGTTACAAAGTGGGACATATTGGAATAACAGAACCACAGAAGAGTTTAGTTTTTAAGTGATCGCTCGGATGATCTCATCTAATTCCCCTGCTCAGGCAGGGCCACCTAGAGCTGTTTGCCCAGGACCACATGAAGATGACAAACTTTAGTCAGAAGTAAAGTGAATAGTCTACCTAATCATATAGAGTTTTTCATAGTCAGCATACACAGTGCATCATGACTCCATGACCTAATGAAAAGTCAGATTCAGCTCCAGACTTAGACACCTGAACTTATATTTTGGCAGCCTTTGTCAACATTAGATTTCTAATATTGCCTGCAGTCAGTAAAGACCTATTCAAAAGAGTTTAAAGAGCTAGTCAGCAGACTATGTAAGTTATTAGCTTTAGGATAAGTTCTCTAAATTCTACAAGCTGTCATGACTTGATCTCCACAGAGACACTTGTCTACTAAGGACACTTGTAGACACTCATATTGCAAACAAATTTTGATGTCCAAGTTCAGACCTGAATTCCAGCCCTTCTCTTCTCTGTGAAAGTTTTAATAGTTCAATAAATTGTGCTTCCTTTCTATTTTTATATCTTTTGCAGTCAGAAGTAAAAGGTTTGTTCTGTGATTAGGAAAAGAAAGGCGTTCATAATAATGCCTAATAAAAAAACCTAAGAAGCATGTCAAAAAATGTAGATGCAAATGGAAAGAGTCTTCTACAGATAACCAAATACTTCCATAAGAAAAGAATCAGCTGAGCCATTACTTATGAATTCACAGCTCAAGTACAAAATTGGCACTTAATACTGTATGAGTTCTTTTTCTCCACTAGGTGATCCCGCCTCCTTTATCCAAACTTCATGAGTTTAAACTAACAATTTTGTGACCTCTATCACTGTCAAGTTTGGCTAAAATTGGTAGTACTTTTGGGGTATTTCAGCAAATTTGAGGTTCTACTACCAAGCCCCTTTCAAGAGGTCCTTGATTATCTCTTCTTTGGTGGTGAGAAATATCTTTCTCTTTTTCGTTTTTGCATCTCCTCACACACTGACATCTCATTCTCCAGTGCTATAGAAGAAAAGATAAAACCCTAAGTTTTCTCACAGAGAAGTTGAGAAATTGAAACAAGCAAGCGGGCAGTTCCTGTTTCACAGACAGCAGCTGTACACAGGTTAAAACCATTGCCTTTATCCTTGGATTATTACAGTTTAAATACACATGGTGAACTAGTTAGCTTGGCAGGTCATTACACTCTTAAATGGAGTTGGGGAATTTTTTCTCCTGCAGGGACGTGTCAGTAGAAATGTTTTGCTACATCACTGTCATGGAAAAATATTTGACAAATGAGAAAACAAGCTGATAAGAGACAGTAACCGAGTTGCAAATATAATGCCTAATTTTGGAAAATAACATTTTGGAAACAATAGAAACATGTAATTTTTAAAAACGTAAATTGATGGTTTTACCTAATACTCTAAAAGTTTTGGATTCTTCTCTGTCAGTAAGCATGAGTTTGGATTGCAGTTACAAATGACCTGATATCTTGTGATCCTGGATGCAAATCTAACCTTAGTGACATCCATTCTCTAGGAGAATGCAGACAGCTTCAGTGAAATGAACACAAAGAAAGAAATCAGTAACTGGGTTTTCAAACTGCATAGGAAATGGGTCATGCAAATTTTAGCTTTTCACCAACTAAGGACTGACTTGAATAGAAAACGAAAAGGTGATGACAATGTAGATGAAATAATGTAAAAAGCTTCAGAAATCTTTCAGAATATTTTTCATCATGAGCATTATGGTGTTGCACTCCCTAAAGCCTATTTGTTTTAAGCTAAAAAGAAAGATTTTCTTGTAAGTCAGGGGATNCATTTTTTTTTTTTTTTTTTTTTTTAAATTTCCATGAGCTACAAGACAAATAAAGACAGTTTTCTCATTTCCTCTGCAAAGATAAAACTGAGATAGTGTCCCCCAAGGCATGTTGAAGAAATAGAGACAGAAATTTAGGCCAAAGTATTGTCAGGTTACAAAGCAAGATAGCAGTCAATGTACAATTATCTTTTGGTTAAAATTGTCTGCTGACCTGAATATTGTCAAATGGGTTTTGATAGTTGAAGGTGACTGACAATTACTATTGCTTAGTTCATATTCATTATTTCAGGTTGAAGTATTTGTGGTTGCACAATTCTCTAAATGAAACCTTGAATAAGATTTTTTTGGTGTCACGATGAGAATTTATGGCCTTCATGCAAAATAAGATAGTAAAAGTCAGTCATTAAAGGCAGTCTGATTGTATGTAGTACAGGACTGTTGGAATGGAATCATAGATGTTGGAAAGGAATTATAGAATCATATAAATGTTCACCTCTGGAGGTCATGTAGTCCAGTTGCCAATTCAGAAACAGACTACTGTACTGGGTCTGGCTAGGATGGAGTTAACTTTGCTCATAATAGTTCATGCAGTCCTGTGCTTTGCATTTGTGGCTAGAACAGTGTCGATAAGACACCAATATTTTGGTGTTTTCAGAGCATCGAGGTTGTCTCTCCAGCTGCCCACTCAGCCCTAAAAAGGCTTATAAGCCGAGAGTGGGAAGAGGTTGGAAGTGGATCTAAACTGACAGGGCTACTACAGATCATCAACAATAAAAGCTAAGGGAAAGGAACCATTGAGGAATTAATGGCTATGATTTTTGTTTTCCAAAGCAACACATACTGAGGCCCTACTTCCCAGGAAGTGTCTGGACATCTGCCTGAAGATGGGAAATACTGAATAAATTTCTCCTTTTGCTTTGCTTCCATGCATATTTTTTCTATTTCTTCTTAAAGTGCCTTACAGAAACTACAAGCATGTACATTTTTTTCCTCCAGCTGCTCTGTTCAGAAGGGGGAGTGAGAGAGAGACTGGGTGGGAGTCTAGCAGCCAGCCAAGGTCAACCCACCACAGCTGCCACCAAGACTAGGTCAGATCAGCCCTGGCTTTGTCAGCCAGGGCATAAAAGCCTCCCAGGATGGAAATTTCACCACCTCTGAGTAATCTCTTCCTTGGCTGCAAAAACCTTTTACAGATTTTCCTTTTCCTGATACCCATTCTGAATGACCAAGACAAAAAAAGTATTTTCCTGTATTATTTTGTCTGTTACTACCAAAACCAATCTGGCTGTAACATCTTCATATCTGTCCTCACTTGTATCAAGTAAATAGGGCACAGCCCCAAATATTAAAGTCCATAGATTGTATTGCTTCTAAAGCTTGCATTATTCTGAAGATCTTGTGAATAAATTAAAAATTAAATCACTACCAGTTCCCATTTATAGAAGTAGCGCAAAAAGATTAAGGTCTAGATCAAGAGAGGAACTTGTGCTGCAATGCTCAAAAGTTAAAGGCCACTCTCATTGTAGAACTCCAAATTAAAGCTAAGCATTCCCCACCTCATGAACAAAAAAATGTTTAGGTCTACAGGAATAGGATCCACAACAAACACCTAACAACTGCTTTTTGAAGTACAATTCATAATTTGTGAAGGGGAAAATGGTATATACTTAGGTCTTTGGAAGAACAGGCGAGACCATAAAGAAGCAAAGAAAGTGTTTGATTTCACACAGTGTAGAATTGTTGGTGTGACAGTCTGCCCTGAGAAATACACCCAGTACAGTGCCTTTCACTGTAGATGTGTCTGGACTATCCGGGATCCAGGTATCTGCTCATTCACATCTACCAATTCAAAGCATAAATGAAGGAAATCATACTTGTCAGTATACATCAGTAATCTCCTATGTCTCACAAAAGTATAAATTTAGGTTCTGTGTCAAAACAAGTTCAGTCAAAACACAGTTCCTGGCTTATTTCTCTGAACACGAATCTCAGTCATCTCTCCAAAGAGATGTGCTGTTACTGTTGATGAAGTCTGTTTCATATGAAGAATAAGTTGCAGCATTGGCCACAGAAGCTTGAAAGACTTCTTCAAGCCAGAGCTAATATTTATGAGGATAGCACTCTACCTGTTGAAGGACACAAACCCTTTTCTTCCACTTGAAAAGTTGTCTTCATAGATTCAAAATGCAGCATCTGTGGCAGCTGGATGCAAACAGACAAGTGAAATAATTTCTTATTAGTTTATCTAATAGGCAAAAGGAAGTCTGAACTAAGCTGCTCTTCTTGGAAAATGTGTATTATACTTTACACAACCAATAATTAAAGAAAAAAAAAAACAAAACAAATATTATTTTAATCTCACTGTAACTGACTTGCTTGTAGCACTCAGAAAGATTCTGGCAAATCTGGTAATTGAGGCGGTATCATCTAAGTTCTCATCTAGTGACTTTCTTATAAAATATCTCTCGTCTTAGTCCTGACTCTGTAATAACGATGATATATTTTCAGTGCATCTGTTTGCAATTGGAATTCCATTTACAGGGGAAATCCCAAAATGCTACCAGGTAATTGATACATACAGTTATAAGGGAAGGGAAAACAAAATACTTCTGAACTATACAAAAATAAATTGTTTCTAATTTTTAATTTGTTCTCACAGTGCTAAAATAGCCATCCCATGTGTCCCTCAGAGAATGTGTGAAGCACTGAGGGATCTGGGTACAGTGTGAAAACTTCTAATGAAAAGGGTGGAAGGATCATTTTCAACATTTCAAAGTTTCACATGCCTTGTATTTAATCTTATTTCAATTGTCTCACCAAACAATAAGCACCTGTAATGAGAATACATACAGAAGATCATGGACATCTGGACCACAGTAGTTATATAAGGAAATAAAAAAGCAAGTTTAGTTTTCAAGTGAATTACTTAATTCCTGAACATGAAAGTTGTTTGAGGTTGTTAAACACCGGTCTCGACATATTGGTCCCATATGGAGACACTGAATTAAATTTGCCTTTTAACTGCACGCCAATGGAGTAAAAAGAACAGCTGATGTATAGATGTAATTCAGAGCACAGTTTAAATTATTCTGTGAGGGAGATACACATGTGAAAAGGACCAACAGGACCCATGGGAATAGTACAAGCATTGACTAATTTATGAAGCAAATAGTTTAGACTCTCTGGTTAATATCAAGCACTAGTCAAAACAGTTTTTCATAATATTTAACCTGTTTATGTACTGGCTTTTTTTTTCTGGTGTCACTGAATCTTCTCCACTCTGAACACAACACTTAAGATATCTTTGCACTGACTTTCTCAGAGTTAATGGTAGTCTTATTAAAATAAATTTTCTTCTTTCTGTGTTCAAATATACCTTTATAAGAGTAGCATTATAGTGTCAAGAGATGAAGTTTCTGTACAGTAGTTCTTGTTTGTTAGTGTTTCATGTAGCAATAGTATCTGTCTGATTGCCTACAAATATTTAAATACATGTCCGAACACAAGAGTCTTGAACATGAACCATGAAAAGAATAAACTTTATCAAAAGGCTTCTCTGCAGCCTCTGATTACTACACCTATGTTTGCTTCTGCAGAAGCTTTCTTGTCTCACAAACACTGACATCTCTGTTGGAAGTAATTGCTCCCCTGAGCTTGTCAACAGCTTTTAGAAACAAGAAGCTCTGGGGATACAATCCTTCTGGTGCCTCTGAAATAAAATGTTTCCCTCTGAGTTTCCCTCTTTTAAAAAGATAAGGAGCTGTTTAAAGATATATATATTTTTTTTTTCCTTTAAATTGTAGCTCTTTGTTCTATCTGTGATTTAGGTATGGAAATGCATAGATAATCTATAAAAGCATGTCTGCCAGCATGAGCTGTCACAGCTGCTTCATGAGCTCATCTGGCATAGCACATGTTTGGAAGGCCTAGGGACACACCTCAGTTCCAGTCCCATTTAATGTACTGTACTAATTGGTATGTAGCTCTCTTAATTAAAGTAGGTCTGGGGCCATTTTCAGGGGTCTACATGTGCACAGAAAGCATTGCTTCGGGAGCACACCTGCAAATCCACCTAATTGTACGTCAGGACTAAAAAAACTGGTCAACTGACATCAGCTGGAGGTAAGTTTAGTTATTCTGCCTTCTCCTTATTTTGTGTTTGTCTTGACTGGAGGGAGCTATAGATAAAACAATGAATGCAAGGAAGTCTACTCATGAGTAAAGAAAAAGGGATGCAGTTCTGTGGGTCACGTTATAAATGGGGACTCATAATCCCATGTAATCATTAACTTTCTTTATCAGTATCAATTGCATCATATCAGTAAGCACTCAGTGTCCACTGGCACAGGGAATAAGAGCCTTCAGCTATTCTCCTACACAGTAAAATGCTTTGCTGATGTTGCTAAGTCACATGGCAAGCACGATCATTTTACAGAAAGGTGAATGTATTTGAGCTACAAAGGTCAAGGGACTAGCTGTATTTTAAAATTTGCTCTGACCCTGATGTCCAATAAAAAACCTTTTCTGAAGGGAGCTTAGTGCTGGGGACTTTGTGAACAGGCCTGTCACTTGTATTGAATTAAACTATAAAGGTTTGAGCCATATACTATTTTCTGAGCTGCAGATGATCCTACAAAATTCATTTCAGTTCATACCATAATTCAGCCACAGTTTGTATTCCTAGGGCTTAAAGACTGGTGCTCACAGCAGGTAGGTTGGCAACACCACTTTCAAATGTGGTCTTTTTCTTTTATTTTTCTTTTCTTTTCTTTTCTTTTTTTTTTTTTGTTTCAACTGTCTGACATTTCTTAAATAGAATATGTCCATGGTCCATGGAAGTATAGTATGTAGATACATCAACATTCTTTTTAAATAATAGATTCATTACTAGACTTTTTTTTTTTTACCTTAGAAAAATGTGTCATTTACTCCTGAGTTTTACTGAAGTGTTTGAATTTTTTTCGGTAAGAACGAAGTAAAATATCTCAAAAGACATTTATGTTTGTTTTCTTTTTACAGCTCATACTATTTCTGAATATTTGATGAATGATTTGATTATACCTTTCTCTTTCTCATACAATATTAGTGGCATTTCATCCTCTCTATCAGAAGTGGTAACCCATCTTAAGAATTCTTAAAGCATTGTGTTAATCATTCTGGCATGTGTCTGTTTTCTACATTTTTGAAAGATTCTTAGATGACAGATAATGTTTTCATTTTGTTGTTTCACACATGGTATGCTGCCACAGACTCAAAGCCACACAGCATTTGTCACGTAGTACCACCTCAGAACAACCATGTGTCTACTGAAGTATAAGTCAAATATACTTTTTTTCAAAAATAAGAATGCCATAAAGAAAAAGCTGTCCTGAAAATAAACAGGTAAATATACAGAAAATTATGATTTTTTTTTTCTGTATTTTGCTCAAACAAGACATTTTTCAGAAAAAAATCTAGTGATTACTAACTTTTCTGTTTTCCCAAATTTGGTATCATAAGGTCAAACTTTCACCACATGAAAAGTTCAGGAAATCAGTGGTTGCTTTTTCAAATCTATCACAGTCATTAGGTAGAACAGGGAGTTAATGATATCACTGTTTGTTGTTAGAAAGACATTTTCCTTCTTTTCATAATATGATGTGAAATCTTTTTTCTAATTAAACAGTTTCATAATATCACTGTACGATTTTCTATATGATACAGATAGTAAATATTGCCACGACATCTCAACTGCAACTAAAGATCTTTGGTTTGAGAGAATAAAAGAAGAGTGTGATGCTGTGGGGCTTATCCAGGGAAATAAGAGGCCTATTGACTCTTAAAATGCAAGAAAATATAGATCTGCAGCTGCCACAGATTTCTTTAACTGAAGTTGGCATTAGGCAGCATGCACTCCTTTGCAAGTTCCTGGCAGCTCGGCAGGAAGCACTCTCCATTCCACAGTTTCCTTAAAGATGTTTTGGGGCATTTATTCCCTCAAGGTTCTTGTACCACTATAATATTTATACAGACTTTACTGGGGAGACTGTTTACTTTAGAATTTCAGTTCCATCATCAGTTCACCTCCTCCTCTAAAGATTAGGCAGTCTTTAAGATGAAAAATAGGTTTATTAAACATCACCTAAACTCAGGGGTCCTCCCAAAAGTCTGCAAATAGTGGGTAATCCACAAATTGATGAAAAATAGAATCATAGAATTGTTTGGTGGGAAGAGACGTTTAAGGTCAGCAAGTCCAACTGTTGACATTGCTGCCAAGCCCACCACTAAACTCTGTCCCTAAGCACTACATCTACACATCTTTTAAATACCTCTAGGGATGGTGACTCAAGTGCTTCCCTGAGCAGTCTATTTTAATGTTTAATAACCCTTCCAGTGAAGAAATATTTTCAAATATTTAATCTAAACATCCACTGGAGCAACTTCTAACCATTTCCTTTTGTCCTATTGACTGCGATGTGGAAGACAGACGCCACCTCACTATAACCTCTTTTCATGTAGTTGTAGAGTGATAGTTTCCCGTCAGCTTTCTTTTCTCCATACTAAAACCCAGTTCCCTCAGCCACTCCTGATAAGGCTTGTGCTCTAGACCCCTCACCAGCTTCATTGCCCTTTTCTAGAATTGCTCCAGCATCTTGGTGTCTTTCTTGTAGCAAGGGGCCCAAAACTGGACACAGTACTTGAGGTGGAGCCTCACCAGAACCAAGGACAGAGGCTCAATGGACAATCACATCTCTAATTCTAGGGGCCACACTTTCTTACACAGACCCTCATCCATGAAGTGGATCATCTGATCACAGAAGGAGATCAGGTTAGTCAAATAGGATACATAAGACTATCTTCACCTTGTTGAATAACCCAATACTTCTCTAGCTGTACATTCTAGAAAGAAATCCCACTTTTAGTCTAAACAGCAGCATAGTCCTTCAGACAGCCCTAGGACCTGAAACCTAAACTAGCCTGAAGTCCCCCAGCACCCTACAGCAAGTTCTCCTTTTGCAGTTTCCCCAGATTTCTGCCTGGTTTATATAATGTAAAGATTTAATCACCTGGGAATAGCCTATCTTTTCAGTACGGTGGTTTAAATTCTTTTTTTCCTCTATTTTTCTTATGTTTGTCTTCTGTTTTTAAAACAGCCACAGCCTTGCTGATTCATCTCCCTCCACTTTCCTTGTCTTCCAGAGCTGATTTTAAGATATCTGTGCAGTTATTCTTGCTGGCCTTCCCTCAGGCTGAATGCCTCAGGTTCTTATAAGTTATTATATTTGGGTCACTCCTACTCAGCCCGATAGTCAGCTACCTTTGTCAAACATGGACTGTTAAATTAATTCCCTAATCCCAGCTGGATCCTCACTACCTTATACTGAATACTAAGCAAGCCAAGACTGACTTGGTGTCTGGTATATTACCAGCTCTTTGAAGAGACCACACATGATTCATTTTTTTATAAAAATGAGGGCTGTGGTAGAAAAGCACTTCAGATGTTTAAGAGACTGCATATCTCTCCCCTGTCATCCTGCTAACTTTCTATTTATCAGTATTCTCTTATTACCATTACATACTATTTGCATTAAGCAGAAATTACCTGCTGAAAGAATAAAGAGTATCTAGAAGTTATGAAAACACCCCAGAGTAAGTGGGCATGAGCATACATAGCAGTAGGTAATAAGTACACCAAGACGATTATCAATACAGGAATAAAAACTACTGATCCAATCTTAGGAAATGAACATTAAAGTAATTTTAATGCTATTGCAATGCAGATGTTAGAAGGGGTCCTTAAGGGCTAGGAGCTGAAAACCCAGCAAACAAAAAAATACTACTCCAGATTTGAAATGCTGAAAGTAACCTGGGTGTTGCTAACTAAGTAACTAAGTAACTAAGTAACCTGGGTGTTACTAAAGTGTTTTCTTGAAACAGTCTACACAGTCAAAAAATCTTGTCTGATAATTTTTACAGTCAGAGTGAGCAATGATGACATAATTTTTAGTAAATTCCCTGGGAATAAAACAGGGAAAAAACATAGTGTCTAACCAATACAGACTGTACAATTAATGGCAACATACTTCCAGAGAACCTAAAGATTTTATGGGGAAATACAGCCTGAATATTCAGTTCATGAAATAAAACAACCCTGCATTTTTTTTTTATAAAGTAGTAATAGCAATAGCAATACAAATTGTATCCAAGGAAAAGGAGTCTGATTTCTTTAGTGGAAGCCTTATCACTTAACTTCATCAACCTACCCTTCCTATTGAAGGTGGCTCCCATATGTTTGAGTATGTTTAGCTCCACCATCAATCCTGCTGAAAGTGCAGTGTGCATTTACTATTCTTTTAAGTGCAGTGTGCAGTATGCACACAGTAATTATAGGGGCAGCATATAGCTTTTAACTGTCTGAGATGGTATGATTTATATAAACTTTTCTTATTTACAAATGTATTTTTCTATAACAATTTTTTTTTTTTCCATTTTGAGCCTTTGGACACAAGAGAAGGGATCATACCCTTTTGCTCATTTATTGTTTTGTTAAGCACTATTCCAAACCCAGCCCAAAGTAAAGTGATTGGAACATGTCATATTTAGCTTTGTTTGCTGTGTAATTACATCCTGCTGTCTCCTGTTGGACCCACACTGGGGGTCTGAATTAAAGCTTTGGAAGCACTGGAAGAATATTTCCATTAATGTTACATTTTCTCCTGGCTCAAGAATGCATTGTTTTGACCACGCTTTCTAGGACTAAAAGTGTAGCCAGAGGTTTTCTCTATCAGAAAGGATCACTTACATGTTTTAGAGAGAGAAAGCATCAGTTACTAATAAATGTATTCATTTTCCCCTGTTCTTTAGTCTGCCCATTCCTGTAGGAGTAAATTAAAAAGAACAGATGTGTAATTTGGGAAGTTTTCCAGATTATTTTTTTTTTCTCCTAAGTGAAACAGTAAAGAATGACTGCTGTATACAATGTTCTTCTGTCAGTTTCCCTAAGTATCCTAATTCTGCGCTGCATGCACTGTGAATATGCCAAATGAAAGGGATATTTTTTTGATATATATTATTTCTCAACACTTGAGCATCCGATTTTTAATCAGAAATATGTAACTCTTTACAAAGTAGACACCTATATCTGAGCTTGTCATGGATTTTCCTTTTACAGTTTGTGGTGAGAAACAGATATTTTAAGGTATGATTCACCTCAAGCTAAAGTAAACATTTGACTATTTTAGACGGATCAGGTCTTAAAGCATCCATTTCTTTTATAACAGCAAGCAGTAAATACTTTCACTAGTCTCTCCTTTCAAATATCACTTTCATATTTAAGGTTCATATTTGATTTGAATGTAATCCTAAATATAATATTGTGAATATAATATTCTGTGTATAATATAATAACTTGTATAGAGTATACATAGAATAGAACCATCAAACTTGATGGTCTTTAAGGTCCCTTCTGACCCAAACCCCATTCCATGGTTGTAGTATATCTAGATTGAGACAAATCATGTCAGAACCCATCTCAAAATAAAGCACAAGTGAGGTCCAGAAACTATTTCAGACAGACTACATAAGTTGCTTCAAGTAGTGCTCACAGAGTGCAGGTAACAGAAGAGTGTGTGAAGTGTGGGAAAAATTAGACTCTTCCAACAAGGAGGTTGTGGAAGGTTGTAGTCATAGCCAAGCAACTTCCCCTTCCCAGAAGTACAGGGTGTGTAACAAAATCAGCATCAAAGGTCATCCTCCCTCTGAATACAATCATTTTTATTTATTTATAAGCAAAGAATTAAGCTAAGTGTGTTTGGACAAAACGCAGAATCACATAATTACAAGATTGTCTAATTTGTTCCCATTTTTCAAAGCAGGGTCATCTAGAACAGGTTGCTCAGGATTTACTCTCTCCATCAGGTACTTACACACACTAATGGAGATCCCCCTAAACCTTCTCCAGGCTGAATAAACTGAGCTCTCTCAGCCTCTCCTCGCTAGGCACTAGGCACAGCACTCCAGATGTGTCTCACTAGGGCTGAGCAGAGGGCAAGGATCACATCCTTTGACCTGTTGGTCACCCAACACCCTTCATAACAGAGTCCAAGAGTGTTCTTTGCCATAAGAATACATTGTTGGTTCATAGTCACTTTCTTGTCCACCAGGACTTTCCCAGCCCTTCCTGGTGTGTGGATCTTATTCCTCTCCAGGTGCAGAATTTGGCATTTCCCTTCTGTTGAACTTCATGAGATTGCTCTCTAGAAGTTTTCCACTCTGTTGAAGTCCCACTGAATGGCATCACAAGTAGTTGATGACTCAGACACTCCTCCTAGTTTTGTGTCATCTGCAAATGACTGCTTACACAGGTGCAGATACCAGTCAGATTATTTATGCTTTTTAACATTTCTTTAAATTTTTTGGTACCACGAAGTTCTGTAGTAGCTATGGAGGATGAGCACCTCCAAGTGTTATGGAATGCACGCAGAAGGGATTTTTGTATTAAATTCACGACAAGAACACAGCAAGCTAGGATTTCAAACTATGATTGCAGTTAAGTTATTTATGAAAGTAAAATAATGAAAATAATAAATGCTTTTATTTCTAAGGCAACAGAAAGAAGTTCACTGAAGTGTAAAAACTTTCAAACTGCTGAAGCAAAACACAGCAACTACAGAGGAAAGCTCCTAGGAGAATGCAAGTCTTAAATACTACAGTGATCAGCACTTGATGGTAATTAAATTAAAGATCACTGTTGCAGTGCAGAAAATCATTACCACTGTAGTATAAGAAATGTAATATCAGAAGCTCAGATGGAAATCTAGAAATATAAGTATTAAAATTATACAATTGGATCTTGTTCTTTATTTATTTTCCATGAAAAACATTTCCAATTTCAAAGCTAAGTGCCTTCACAACACAAAGTATTAGAGTTTAAGGACATTTTTTGAAAACTCCAAGGACTTAGAACTGAAGGAAAATATTCAAGATAACAGGGGCTACAAATACAATAAAATTAATGAAAGAGCTTAACTGGAATGGATCCTCAGTGTGGTTTGTGTTACATTTCAAAGACTGCATTTAGATTTCCTCTGTAACATTAGAAACGATTGCAAGTAAAGTAATACTCCAGTAAATCCCAAAGAGAGTTGTTATTTATGGTGGTTTTCTGCAGACAGAAGAATGAAAGCAGAAAGAGAGAATGTGGAGAATCCTCATAATGTGATAAAAAAGTTGTATGCAAGAGAAAATCATAAACAGTGTGATTAATAGTTTGATTCATTCTTGTGTCAATGATGGTGATAGGACAGGATGATGATGAAGAAAAGAATACAGAGCAAAAGAAGTCAGGTGTTAGAAAGCATGCCTTGTTTCCAGGATACCATTTGATTTTGTATAAAATATCTTTCCCTGCCCATTTTTCAGGCATGTTTTTCTGCCTATCATCTTCCCTACTTTCTGGCAGAGACTGCATCTTCTCTCTAGTATGTTTTCAGATATTGGCATGACCACTGCCTATTCTCAATCTGAGAAGTAACTGGACTTTAGTGAACACAGCAACCTTCTCTTATTCCAGANTCTCTCAAAAAAATGTATGTGAAACTACCTCTTTTACACAATCCTATCAGAAAGAAAAAAAAAAGGAAATTATATCCTATATTTTAAAACAAGGAACAAGTTGAGGAAAATCATGAAATCATGAAATGAGGACTCTGGATACATATTTTAAAAGATACATTTTCCATCCAAGATATATATATAATCATCTATTATTATTATTATTATTTTAGGTGCAGATTCCAGTTGTGGGTAACAAATAAGGATAAACAGTTTGTATCCTTTAGTGAAGACTCAGTGATTGAATATGATTTCCATAATTTAGAATATCGCATAGAATCCAAGATCTTTGCTGCAGTAACAGGAGAGAGAGATCATACAAATGTTATTTCTCCTCCTTGTAATTTCAGAACAGGGATTAGCAGGCAACCTGGCAACAAGTGTCTATTTACAACAAAATTGTCTTTAAAAGTTAGTATTCAAATAAGTCTTCTTTTGGTTGTTGGCTTAATCATTGATCAGTGTTTCTCCTTATCAATGTTATAAGCAAGGTAAAGTATTTGTTAGATAGTTGTTTTGCACTAATTCATTCTGGATTAGAAATCAAACAGTATATTGATGAAATGCAGGTTTCTTCTTCTACAGATACTTTCTTTGGTGAATGTTATATTCTCAAGGTTGTCACAGGGGAGAGGATGTTGAAGAATGGTGCTTTTTTTGGCTGTCAGAAAATTATTTTAGGTATACAACAGAAAATACTCCTGTAATCCCATTCTTACTAGGATGAAATTGGACTACTTTTCTGGCTGAAATGCAAGCCCTCTGAAAAGACAAATAATTCCAGTGGTCTAAGCAGTTCTTTGGATGGGTTGTTCAGCAATGTTCATGAACTCACTGTGTGCTGTCTCCTTCTTGCTGTGATCTGTGTATACTTTGCAGAGAATTAGAGGGAGCTGAGACATTTATGTCAGGGCTATATATTTCAAATGAGAAAGGATAAAAAGAGAGCCTTATGAGACATAGCAAAGTGCTCCGGCACTTTCTTGAATTTAGCTCCATACCTCCAAGAACAGAAAGCACCATTGGCCTCCAATTTGTTTTGCACTGTGACATACAAGGATTTATTGCAGTGCATTTTAGCAGTTATTTTACCGGATTTGAACACTAAACATCATTTGTAATGGAAGAGATGTCAAAGGCTGCCGTTATCCCTCTTTCTGCACATAAGGTTTGAACAAGTTGTTCCTGCTCATAGTAAACTAACTTTAATCTAGCCTTTTAAGAGCAAGATCCTCATTGCAGAATTTTCATTAATTTAATATGACCCTCTGCTAAATGGCATGATTTTGTGCATTTTTACATTGATAATTACTTTTGTAATTTACTGCTTGCATAGAATACTATGGTTTTAACAGCTATAGTGTTTTGAAGTTGATTATCACACCAGTGAGTGGTGCTCAATAACATAATGTGCTGATATGCTATTTAGGAAGCAAAGCAAAAGAATATTCAATTGCCTGTAAAGAAAGAGATTCACTCAGCTTGGTGATGGGAGTCACCAAGGTAAAGATGCGGTGCTCTGGAAATTCAAGAGAAGGCAAAATGTGACTTTTCTGTTGATATATGTGTTGTACACTGGAAAATACTTTCTGTCAAATTGCTTACAAAATACCCTTTCAAAAATTGACACTAAATTATATATTTCTACTAAGAAAGAGCGCTGGTAGCCTTTGGTAGCCTTTCAGTATTTCCCACAGCAAAAATAAAAACAAACTCAATCTAAATGACACCAGTAGTTGAAAGTGTTGTAGGTGCAGTTTAGATCTGCTGGGACATTCTGTGCATGCAGTGCTCTGTAAGCTAACAAAACAAGGTAAAGTGATGCAGTAAGACATATCTCCTTCTGTATTTCTGGGACCTAATTCCTTAAGATGTGCCTATTTCTGGCCCCAAGTCAATGGCTAACCAGCCAGAAGCATGGTGCTCATCAGTATCTCCTGGGATTCTTTTTGGGGTGTTGGAACCCCATGTCAGGGGGTTTGGAACTCGATGATCTTCAAGGTCCCTTCCAACTCTAACCATTCTATGATTCTATGATTTTGGGGGTGAGGTTTTTTTACTTTTCCTTTTTCTTTCCAGCTGTATTTCCAGATTGCAATCTATCTCCCCATCACCCTGTTGCTATCACATCATTTTCTTGTTGGTTTGTTTTGTTTTTCCTTTTTACTTCTGAGTAGCAGAACAGTTATTAAAACAGCACTCTGCGGGCAATTTTGTTTCCTCTTTACCACGCCAGGAGCCATCTGCTATACTTGCTTCCCTGAGGATTGCTCAGAATTCAAACTCTCAGATATCCTCTTCCCTGCATCATATTAAGATATTTAGGATAAATGTTATAACCTACCTGCCATAAAAATTTAAACATTCCAGGTGTTCCAGTTATAAATAATCATTATCATTTAGAAGAAAAGCAGTCTTGCATGCATAATCTCATAGCATGGCTTGATTTTCAACACATCTCAATACTCTATGTCCTAGACTGTCACACAGTGACCATCGTTTGGAGATTTCTATGTTTTTTTTAGCAAGAGGAGGTGTTTGGTGTAATACTCAGTCTCAGAGCTTAACCTTGGAATAAGTAGTGAAAGTACCATCTCAGAGCTCCAGCACCGCTTTCAGCCTTTCAGAGGATATTAAACTGCCATTTCTCAGTCTCAGTCTCAGACTCTCAGGTCTTTTTTCACAGAGCTGTTCTGCAGCAGGTCAGCCCCCAGCCTGTACTGGTACAGGGAGTTATTCCTCCCTGGGAGCAAGACCCTACACTTGCCCTTGTTGAATTTCATTAGGTTCCTCTCTGTCCAATACTTCAGCCTGTCCAGGTCTTGCTGTATGGTGGCACAGCCTCCTGATGTGTCAGCCATCCCTCCCAGTTTTGTGTCATCATCAAACTTGCTGAGGTAACACTCTATCCTTTGATCCAGGTCATTGATGAATATACTGAAGAAGACTGGACCTAGTTCTGACCCCTGGGGAACACCACTTGTTACGGACCTTATTACCTGGTGCATAGGCTTGTTTCTCCCCAGGGGAAGGACTTGACTTTTTTCTTTGTTGAATTTAATGAAATTTCTCTCTTTCCAG
Source organism: Pedionomus torquatus (assembly GCA_013398155.1). NCBI lineage: Eukaryota > Metazoa > Chordata > Aves > Charadriiformes > Pedionomidae > Pedionomus > Pedionomus torquatus. Next base: position 346,804 of record VZRU01006516.1, on the reverse strand, counting down.
TTTTTCAATCTGTGGAGGTCCTGCTAAATGGCAGCATAACCAATAAGTGAATCAGCCACTCCTACCAGTTTTGTGTGAGTTGCACAGGGACAGAATGTACATTCTGCCCTGTCATCCAGGTCACTGGCAAAGTTGTTAAACAGTACTGGCCCCAGTGTCATGCCCAGGGGCACACCACTAGCGACAGAGCTCTAGGTGGAGTTTGTCTATGATGATCTTAAGTATTGCCACAGCACACCACATACTACTGATGAAAAGGAAAGTGAAGTTTAATGATGTAGCATAAAGTCAATGTGAAAAGTTCCAATGTAAATTACTAGCTGTTTGTCTATCTGGCAATACTGAAAAATGAAACCAGATAGGAATTTCAAATACAATCATCTAAGGGAGGTTTCCTGTCAGGAAGCTGGAAGCAGCTTTCAGAGTTCGTAATGGAATAGACAAGCTGCTATGTAATAAGATTCCTATATATTACAAAAGACAAAGGGCTTGATAATATTTACAATGAATTTGCAGTAGAGAAATATCTATTAAACTATAAAGCAGTAGTACAGTTCAAAGGAGAAAATATTAACAAATATCCAGAACTAGGATATATATTGATAATGCATAAAGCAACACTCTTAAGCAGATTCATGACAGTCTGCAGTGCAGTTGGAAAACAAAACCGCATATATGCTGTACAAAGCTGTGCCTTAATATAGGATTAGGCTACTGATTTGTGGTCATTGTTTAAAACCTACCTACAATTGGTTTCCAATTCCAATTGGTTGATAGTGAAGAAATTTTATCCTTTCTCACTGTAAACTGTCTTTGGATAATTGAATTATCATAGGACACTGATTTAATGTATATTTCCATAAGCTTTGCTTTAAATGTCCTGGGATATCAATTGCTACTGTAATAAAACTAAGCATCTGTGTATTTTTGGACCATTTGCCACTGCAAAGCTGTAGAGTGATAGGATCCATTTTCATCACATTATTAAATTGGTTCTGTTTCACGTCTCCTGAAAGATAGATTCCTGAGATTTTCTGTTGACTTGTCTTGTTTTGCTTTGCCTCTTCTCGTCTTGCCTCACTTCTATTTTATATGGACCCTTCCACATATTTAGTTCATCATCTCTAATCTAAGAGGAAGATGGAAAATGTAGAAATTGTTTAGAATTTTAGATTCTGAACTTGAAATTTGTGATTGTGAAAGCTGTTACGCAAATGTTTCAAGTTCCAGGAAACTTCAAATGCCACAAGCATTTCAAACATAAAACTCCATCCATGGATCTCTAGAGTTCTATTCTAGAAAGACCAGAAAAAAAAACCAAAACCAATCCCAAACAAAAGTGTCACAGCTTCAGCAAAATGGGAGCTCAGATCTTAGCTCACTTTTTGAACTAATGGGATTCCAGAAATAAGACCCTTCATCTTCTTGAGGAGTTTGGATTTTGCAGGTTTTCTCAGAGTTTTAATGCAGTTATAGGTTTGGCATATTCAGAAAATCTGTGTTCAGCTACCAATCTCTTTCAAAATGGTCAAAAGAAGACATGGACCTGTTGTGACATCTGTCTGGTGGTTAGAAAACTCCGTAGATCATTGAAAGAGGCAAAATTAACCCTTTTCTTCCTAGAGCACTCACATTGAATTCTTCTTCAGTATGTCAGCCTCTTTTAAAGCAAACATCTCAGCTTTCCATCAATATATTAGATGTGACACATCTTTAGGACAGAGGCTTTAGAGGCTCTCACATCGGTACTCCTCAAATTTCTAAGAACGCTAACCTTAATAGCTACATCTNGAAATAAAATAACTTCTTTTTATGTAATTGCTACTAAATTAATGTAAGTATACTGATCACATTAGGGGTAAGTCTCAGCTAGAAAAAAAAAAAACAAACAACAAAAAAAAACCACCACGAAAGTCCCCCAAATCCCCAAAGACCCCCTAAACCCTTCCAAGCCCCCTTTAAAAACAAAAACCAGATAACACAAGGGAAAATAAATAAATAAACAAATAATAAAAAAAAAAAACAAAACCAAAACAAATCAAGAAAAGTTAATACCTGCTGTAGCAATCTCATGAGCAGCATTTAATTTTCAAGGCAGTTCTGGCTTTGAGTCAGATTCAAACAGCCTAAGTTTACTGAATGTATAATTTGTCTCTCACCTAAGCTATAGCTTTTATGAATGAAAGCAGATTTTTCATTAATGGTCCTGTGCTGACACACCTGTGTCATTACCTGATTATTTTTCTTCCAGAAATGTAAATTAAATAAATGACCACATAAACTTAAGAGACTGGAAATGGCTAAAGTTATTCCAAGTAAGAAGTTGATTTAGAGAATCCCAGGCTCAGTCTGTGACTGTATTTATTTTGGATATCATCAGCAAAAGCAGACTACTATGTAAATTCTTTACAGTAATATCAAATAGAGAACACATTTGCCCAAGTAGAAATAGCTAGAGAATAAAGAATATTCAGATCATGGCTCACTATTAGTATTTATGGTTTTAGTCTCACTGTTTTTGTGGTCTAAGAGGATAATTATTTTAGTTATTACTTCTCCAAGGATTACATTGTGATGGTAATTTTCTTGATGTAGAACAGTTAAAAGAATTGATGCACATATTTGCCTATGAGAAAAGCTGAAACAGTGAAATGCTTGAGCATCTGACATAGTTCTTCTTTATAAAAAAAAATTGAGCAAATAGTGCAAGATAACTTTTTCCATCAGCAAGCAATCAGTAATTTTGAAAAGAGAAAGTGAGATTTTGTGTTCATGGAAACTTTAAACCATTGTTAGACAAATGGTCATGTCTGATGATGTAGATTTAGTAGAAAAAAGAAAGATGAGTGTTACTCTGTAACTTTATGTAGCAATTAAAAATAGCATAAGGGTCTTCGACAAGGCATAGTAATATGTTTTCATAGTAACTCTTCTTCTAAAGCAGTTCCAGGTGAATACGAATCATCCAGAGCAAAATATGACATTTCACTTGCAACGGTGATCTTGCATGCATCTTGTTTACCATACACAAGTTGTATATAGTAGGATTAATCAAATATTATCATTAATAAATAATCTAAATTACCTAGACTTCAGTCTTGTAGGAAGTTATTTTTAAATTGATCTAATTTCTGCAAACATAGTTGTTACTACATAGTTTCCGCAACATTCATAGGAGTTTATTTATGTAAATTACTGTGATCTGTTTGCTTCACTTATTCATGACTCATTATCTAAGATCTGTGACTGATTGTTGTTCAGTTTTTTTATGCTTACTGAAATCATTTGCAGGCTGAATAAATAAAGGTACAATGGTATGATTATATATAACACTTATAACACTTTGTGATGTCAAAAATCTGCACCCTTCATTTTGCATTCACCAAGCATTGTTCACTCAAGCTTCTAGTACATTCAAGTCTTTGGAAAATGGAACAGCAATAGCAGAATGAGTAACTGCATTGGGTTTGCATGGCAAGGTTTTGGCAGTATGAGTGGGTACAGGTGTGGCTTCTGTAAGAAGCTGCTAGAAGCTTACCCCATGTCCAACAGAGCCAATGCCAGCTGGCTGCAAGATGGACCAGCGCTGGCCAAGGACAAGCCAAACAGTGATGGTGGTATCGTCTCTCAGATAACATAGTTTAGAAGGGGGAAAAAACCTGCTGTGCAACAGCAGCCAGGAGAGGGGAGTGAGAATACAAGAGTGCAACAACTCTGCAAACACCAATGCCATTGAAAGAGGGGGAGGAGGTGGTCCAGGTGCTGGAGCAGAGATTCCCATGCAGCCCACCACTACTACCAGAATCCCCACTTTTAAACAGTAGTAATAGCACATTGTGATTCAGAGGTATATCAGGATGAGGACAGGCTCAGGGAGCTTGGGTTGCTTGGAGAAGAGCAGGCTCTGGGGAGACCTCACAGCAGCCATCCAGTACCTAAAGGGAGCCTACAGGAAAGATGGGGAGGTACAAACAATCCCATTTCCTATTTTCAAAGAATGGAAAATCTAGCATTGTATTTTCCCTTCATATTCATCTATAGATAATAGTTATTTTATTGTTGACATACATCTTAGACATAACATTTTCCACTTGGTGATTTATTTCCCATGTTATACCATCTTTAACTGGAAACCTGACTTCAGGCATTCTGAGCTGAAAACTTTCTATAAGTGTTCTAAGTGAGCAGAACTCCATGGAGTGATAAAACATTGAAAAGTACTGACAATTTATATATGCTGTTAATTCCACTGATTGTGTCCAAATTAAAAAACGGCCCCTGGGTATTACATTTAAACATTATCCTCTTCGCAACACTGCTTTGAGAAAGAACATGTCAGGTGTTACTCAAAACGGTGACTACAAGGTAACAAATAGCTGTCAGTGAGGTCTGAAATTATCTATCTTTAGTGAAAATGGAAACACAGGAAAAGCTGGGCAGCAAGGTAAAATGTGTATGTAATCAGCTACACCAGTAAGGAAAGCAAAACGCGTGCTGTTGCATTTCTGCCATGAGAGAGAACATCAGCATAAATGACATTTTTTAAACAAGTGAGTAAATTTGAAGCAGAAGTCATGCAATGAGGAAACAAGTACACTACACTGCTCTAGGTCTTCAGCTGGCTTAATTTATTTACTTTGGACAAAGCTAAAATTTAGAGTGTGTATGTGTATGTGCTTGATAGTACTTACGTTAAACATAAATAAAGTATTATTTCTTCTAATAATACTCACTATTTCTATATTCAAAATTTTGTTAAACTATGGATGGAATTTGTGGCGCATCTCTTGTTATGTACTAGTTCACTGGTGGCATTCCAGTCTTGTGAACAATGTTCACAGTACTTAATTTGGACTACTAGAGGGTAGTCCAAAGGGAAGGGAAGGGAAGGGAAGGGAAGGGAAGGGAGGAAGGGAAAAGTTCTATAGAATTTGTATTTATAATTTTACCACTTAAACACTTTCTCTGCCCTCTTTATTTTATGATCAAACAGAGAGAGATATAATAATCTGGGAATTTTTTTATGAACCTAAATATGAATTTTTAAATTCATATGGGATTTTATAGTATTCCAGCACTTCTTTTGTGAAAGACACACTAATCTGCTTCAAAATTAATTTCTTTATTGGAAAAATGGAAAAAAAATATTAAATCAGTTTGGCATTTTATTAGTTTGGTCACAATCTTACAACCTTATGTACATAGTTTTTTGATGAATACTCACAAGTTCTTGGACATCAAACATGCAGCTTATTGGAATTCCAACATAAATTTTAAGAAACATCTTTTCGCTATAATTGTGATTGAAGAGATTAGAATAACCACAATGGACAGTTAAAAAAACAAACAAACAAACCAAAATAAGCCTTCCCAAACACTTTCAAAACCAATTCCTTCAAAATAGGAAAAGGATATGTTAACCACACTGTGTGCTGAATCTTAAGATTGCTCTTGTTTATCTTACTTGATTTACCTTTACCTATGTGTCCAGCTGAGTTTGGCTATATTAGCAACTACTCACAGATAATCTTCAATCATTGCCCAAAGATTCAACAGTAAATAAACACTGGGCATTACTCCAGTCAATTCTTAGTTAAAGTACCACACAAAATGTGGATATTATTAGCCACTTTACTTCCTTCAGTTTTTCTCTGAGAANTATTATTTCTTCTAATAATACTCACTATTTCTATATTCAAAATTTTGTTAAACTATGGATGGAATTTGTGGCGCATCTCTTGTTATGTACTAGTTCACTGGTGGCATTCCAGTCTTGTGAACAATGTTCACAGTACTTAATTTGGACTACTAGAGGGTAGTCCAAAGGGAAGGGAAGGGAAGGGAAGGGAAGGGAAGGGAAGGGAAGGGAAGGGAAGAAGGGAAAAGTTCTATAGAATTTGTATTTATAATTTTACCACTTAAACACTTTCTCTGCCCTCTTTATTTTATGATCAAACAGAGAGAGGTATAATAATCTGGGAATTTTTTTATGAACCTAAATATGAATTTTTAAATTCATATGGGATTTTATAGTATTCCAGCACTTCTTTTGTGAAAGACACACTAATCTGCTTCAAAATTAATTTCTTTATTGGAAAAATAGAAAAAAAAATATTAAATCAGTTTGGCATTTTATTAGTTTGGTCACAATCTTACAACCTTATGTACATAGTTTTTTGATGAGTACTCACAAGTTCTTGGACATCAAACATGCAGCTTATTGGAATTCCAACATAAATTTTAAGAAACATCTTTTCGCTATAATTGTGATTGAAGAGATTAGAATAACCACAATGGACAGTTAAAAAACAAACAAACAAACAAACAAACCAAAATAAGCCTTCCCAAACACTTTCAAAACCAATTCCTTCAAAATAGGAAAAGGATATGTTAACCACACTGTGTGCTGAATCTTAAGATTGCTCTTGTTTATCTTACTTGATTTACCTTTACCTATGTGTCCAGCTGAGTTTGGCTATATTAGCAACTACTCACAGATAATCTTCAATCATTGCCCAAAGATTCAACAGTAAATAAACACTGGGCATTACTCCAGTCATTCTTAGTTAAAGTACCACACAAAATGTGGATATTATTAGCCACTTTACTTCCTTCAGTTTTTCTCTGAGAATGAGTCAGTTTAATGCACACACAAAAAAAATTACTTGGTTTATTTTATGTCATTCAAGTTCTACTTCCCTGTGCATCTTTCTAGTTGGTGAAAAATCACCAGTTCTGTAAGTTAAGGAGCCAGAGCACAGCTTAGATGTTCAGCGGGACCATGTGTGGGTGAAAGTGCCCATCTACTCAGATGAGTAACAGGAATCATTTTGAATTTCACCTGTTAAAGGAAAAACAGCGAGCAAGACTGAGCAGTATCACTACTTGGATAATAGTAGTTATAAATTGTTGCAGACATAAGGGTATTCTTTTAACTGTCTTGTATATCTTCAGTTTGAAAACAACAAAACTTTGCTGAAAGGAAAGTCAATTTTCAAGTTTCTTTGATGTACTGGGGAAGGGAACCACGACTACCACCATTTCTTTTTGAACTCAGGATTTTACTGTACATGTCTTATATTATAGAATCATACAATCTTAGAATACCAGGTTGGAAGGGACCAATCAAGGGATCATGTAGTCCAAGCTTTCTCAACATTACCCCTTGTCTTATTGCATGTGTCTCCTTGTAAAATATATGAAAGCAAGTGTGGCAAATGCACTTGCCCTGACAAAGGCTTAACAAAAACACAACAAAAGCCTGCAAAAACTTCCCAACACAGCTCTGTCATGCCCACACAGTGCTGATTAGCACATATGCATTTCAGTTGAAAGCTGAGGAAGCTGGGGTCCTCAGTCCTTTGGGGGGTGGGCTACATGACCATAGTTGACCACAGATCAGACTCAATGAGAGCATAAAAAGAGTCCGACAGGAAAGTCATTTTGAGTCAGTCCTCCTTACAGCAGTGGGTCTGCAGCTGGGACCTCTCCTCTTGGGTTGGGACACTGCCCAAGGAACCTCCTTGAGGTTTAGAACCCTTCATTATTAGGTGAGTGATTGTACATTTTGGATCATCAGCCATAAACTGTAAGAATGCTCAAGCTGGTTGTGTAGTATTAACTCCTGAACTGTATTCTGAACCTGTGGTTTGTTAATGCTTGTTGGAGTCTCAAAGTGGCTTTGTTTAGAGTAAAACTTTGTTTTATTTTGTTACCATCTTTTAAAAATAAAGCCCATTTTTAGTTTTTAGTTGGTGTGCCTTCATTTTGTGAAATTCCACAACAGGAAGTCTGAATGAATTGCATTTATGATTTACAGAATGTGTTTAATCTTAATTCACATTACAGTGAAACTCGGCAGATTTTTATCAAGGTTAAAAGGTCTAGCAATCTAGCTGTAGATAAACTTTTGGTGTCACAATTAGCCAGCTGTCTGCATGCAAAAGGAAAACCATTAGCCAATGAAATTGTCAAAGGCTGCTGTTGTTAAACAATTTGTAGAATCTACATTAGAGACCTGCAGTCTATTTTAAAATATGGCATTATCCTTGCTTTTAATGGGACACACAGAGCAATTAAGAAAAACAAAAACAAAAAAGAGTCCTAAGCATATGAAAAAAGTAGAAACTGCACTTAAAAAAATTATTCAAAATTACAAATAGCATAAATTCAGAACACCTATTGCTACCCTTTTGTGTCATCATGAGGTCAAACTCATTCCTTATTAGAGTGGGTTCTTCAACTTCTTTTTTATTCTTTTGATTCCCCAGAGGTGCTGGATAAATAGACAACATAAGACACTCTCACTTTATTCCCTATAGTCAAGCTTTACCATGTGGTTTGCCAAATTATTATGTATGGAGAATTAATCTCTAGATACAAAGCTACAAGCCTGTAAAGATTTAAAGCACAAGCTAAAGCTCTGTGCAGTACTGTTGCTACTTACCTGGAATGTGACTACACAAATAGAAACAAAATTGCATGTCCTTGGCTAGGGTCAGACTAGCTCTTTCAGTTACTGGGTCCTTTTCAAAATACCTACTTAACTCGGATCAATTAGAGAATAAATGAGTTACTGGGTGATCTGTCTGCACAGCTAATTGCTTGTCTGGTGTCTGAAGCTTTATCTTTAATATCTCTTCATTGCAAGAAAGCTAGTATCCCTTTGAGAGGGATGACTAATGCCTATTAGAAATATTTTAATGAATTTCTGAATTGCTGGAGAAGGTGTCATAGTTTAATGGTAGATTTTTGCTCACACAGCTGTCTGTGGAATATTTTAGGTGCACTATTATCTATTAAACTCACAGTGGGTAACAGTATAGTACTAAGTATATTTGCTGGCTTTGCAGGAGACTGAAGCTCAATTTTCTCTTCTGTTGGACTCTTATTACAAACTTAAACATGATTTTCTAGAAATGAGCTATAGCTACCAAAGTGGTTTGGAATCCGGTCTGTCTTCTAGGGAATTTTCTTTCAGTTGTTAAATGTTCAGAAACTGAAAATTTGGGAAGTTTAGCAAGAGGAAAATAACATTTCCCCTAGTTTCTATCATACTGACTTTTAACATAAACTAAAACAACAATTAAGATCCCATTCCTAAACCAGATTATATTTACACTATTGTCTAAACACAGATCCAAGCAGAAGTGCCCTGAACTTCAAACCTGCCACATGCACTAAGGTCACAGTTAGATTAGATCATAAGAACAAGTGTGTGCTCTGCTCTTTACCGAGTCTTAATAACCCCAGACTTAAGGTTAATTGCTGCAAAACTCCAATCTGAAATGAGCTTCTTATTCCTCTTTCTTACGGTATGCTCTTTTTCAAAATAATTGCTAAGGCAGTGTTACTGAGTGGATTGATTTAATAACAAAATGCATAATTAATGGGTCATTTGTCTATAACATGTCAGTAACAGTTCTGCAAAGATCAGCCTCTTGGATACCCAGCAGAACTGATAACTGCTTATGATATGATATTATCAAAATCCAGTGAGGTTGTTATACTATATCATATCAAGACAGAAGCAACATCTTGTGGCATTTGTGTCTTCTCTGTTAAGATCTAGATGGGGAAAATAGCAGAACCGTTGAAAGGAAGAAAAAGAAAAAGTAGGATTATTATGTGGCAATTTGGTGTCAGCAACACAAGGTCAACCATGCTATGTTATGTCTTATGTTGGATTCCAGAGGACAGAGACCCAGTCCTTGATTAGAGGCGAATGTTACTATAAAGCAAAGAAAAATACCTGAACAGCCTGTGTTGGAAAAATAGCATCATTTAAGCCAAGATAATACTACTTAGAACTACAAGTCTCAGTAAGGGTAAATTTGTCATAGTGTGTAGAGGAAATTGAAATTCAAGCCATTCATTTATCTGACACTTCTGTATTCTGAAGAGTAAACTGTAACTCAAAAAACATATAGATCCAATATATTGAATGGAAAAGAACACCATAAAGGAAAAATATTTTATGAATTTTAGAAACTAGTCATTACAGCAGATTTTTTTTAATTTATTTTTTGTGATATAGTCCATAAAACCAATCACTAACAAGTATATTATGGATACCACAAATCACAGAATGGTAGGGGTTAGAAGTGGCCTGTGGAGATCATCCAGTTCACCCCTTCTGCTAAAGCAGCTTCACCTATAACAGGTTGCACAGGAATACATCCAAGCGGGTTTTGAATGTCTCCAGAGATGATTCCTCAGCCTCTCTAGTTAGCCTGTTCCAGTGCTCTGCCATCCCCAAAGTAAAGAAGTTTTTTCTCATGTTCAGATGGAACTTCCTGTGTTCTAGTTTGTGCCTGATAGCATAGCATAAAATATAAAATTTTAAAAACAAAATATAAAATTTTATTCATTAACTCTTTCTTCCCCTATTTCAAAGGATCTGGAAGGAAAGAGCTGGCCAGTATTTTTCTTTTCTGACTCAAAGTTAATATTCTTCTTTTTCTTCTGCTATATCTGGTAGTTTATTACAATGTAGAAATGTTCCAGCCCTGTTTCCCAGATTTCTGCCTTTCCTGAGCTCTACAGAGGTAAGAGGTTTTATTTAGAATAAGGGACAGCTAGGGTTTCTGATTCAAATGGCATCAAACTCAAGAAAAGTGTGCTTGAAACATAATTAAAAACAACTTCTTTCAGAAACCAGGAATGTACAGAAAGGAGGGGTAAATCAAAGCTAAATGCTGAGGAAATAAGTGTGGGAAGGAAGAGGATGCAGAGAAATAAATTGAGAAGAATGAAAGTGATGTTGATCAATTTCTGAAAATGCTGGTAAGAATTTGTGCAGGAGTTGATGAGGAAGAAGGGACACAGCCTTGGAACAGACTATTAAAAACATTTTATCTTTGCAAGAATAGATGTCTGGTTACAGGTAAGCATACAGTGATATCCTACCTTTAAAAATCTGCCCTTATGTGTATCCATAAGTCCTACTGTGACTGAACTTGTGGTACGGAATCTTTGTAAGTCAGAAGGAAATTTTAATTTCAAATTCTGGAGAATGTCATTAGCAAATATGGGAATACAAATCAAGTATAATGTGTTATTGAAGAATAAAAAGTAGCTAAATCTGGTCTGTGTATACCTCTGTTTTGTCTCTGTGCTTATAATTGGTGTGAAAAAAAAATCCATTGTGCATTATTTCTTACTCATTTTGTGATGTTACTTGTTTTTTTCTGCACAGTAACTGCATTAAAGTTCTTGCCTTCCAGACAAGTTCAGAAAGGAAAAGGAAAGAATATTCCTCAACCATAAAAAATGTTATAAACATTTTGTGAAAGTATGACAATGTTAAGAAATAGACTTGAGATCCTTACAATGTCACCAAGAATATCACTTCTTTATTCTGAGTAGATTTATTATCTATGAATGATACCAGACTGATGATACTGAAGATGAGATTACCTTATTCATTGACATATATGCTTCAACACTGACCTGCAAAAACTCTCTCAGGGGTAGAGAAATAGTCAGATATTCACTTTTGGCTAGACGTTATCATCTTTGATGAATGGTATCTTACTGTAGAAGGACTCCATTGGGACTAAATCTAGTAAAAAGCAGCTGCTAATGCAGGGGTAGAAGAACCTTTCTTTTAACTGTGTCAGATAGATGAAGTCATGAAGATACAAAGTGTGGGCTTTGCACACCCCATGAATATTGAGGAAAAGCTCTGTCATGACAGTCATTCATTCTGGTTGACATAGTCAAGAGAAGTCCCTTTACCCTATGCAAGGTTATTTTTGGGGGTTAGGCCTGGTTCACATTTCAGTTCTTTCAACAATAGTCACAGCTCTGGTGATAGACTGGAGAAGCTACAGGAAGGTAAATTCCATATGTCCCAGCTGCCACTGTAATCCCAAACTGCATTTATTTAGACAGTTGTTGCATCAGTCCTGCTTAACTGTATCTGCAGCCAGAATAACTGGCAGTAAAATGCTTGTGTGTTTACATTAATTCTCCCAAAGCCAGTGACTGAATAGGGGAAGCCATTATCAGTTCACTTTATTAAAGAATTCAACTTTCCATGGCTCATTTTTAGAAAAAGTTGGTTTGATTCGCTTTTTATGTACAACACCATGCACATGGCCGATGGGAACATCAGTACTGAACGAGGTGTAACTTTTGTAAAGAAGAATCTATGAAAACAGTTAGACCAGAGCACTTTGCTTTGAAATATTAGTCTTAAAAGGGATGACAAAATGAGGTCAATTTGTAAGAAGCTGAAATAAACTAATTTTTGTGGAAAAAAATACTCTGCTTTTGAAATTATTCTGCCTTTTACTCAAGCTAAAAAGGCTAATTTCAAAGTAAAAATGCAGTGATTTGTCTAGCATTTTAAAGAGTAAAATTTTATCTTTACATAATTATTGAAGGTTGCAGGATGACATCCATGCAAGAAGCAAAGTGACAGATGATTTGAACTTCTTGTTAATAAACTGCAAGGGAAATTAAACCTGTCTCTTGATTTTGGATTGCTGTGTAAATTTCACTCTTCTTCCCCAATAAGTATGTCTACTTTAGTACCTACCTATATTGTCGGCCCATATGACAGTGAACACTTCTGGTCAACTCAAATGTCAGATGTATACAAATCTATTTACTCCCAGTTTTGGCAATATTTTGCTAAGGTCAGGGAAGATATTCTTTTTGACTATCAGATGGGAGAAAAAGATTCTTCACAATGTCCTATATAAGTGGTCCCACAGGTGTGGTTTTGCCAAAGACCCTCTGAAAAAGTCAAAGGTCTCAGTACGTTTCTGTGTATGGTTATCTGTTTATGTCCTAGCGACCATAAAAGAGGATTTCACCAAACAAGGGGGAGACTAAAATTGGCTTTCACCTCATATCTATCTATCTATCTATCTATCTATCTATCTATCTATCTATCTATCTATCTATCTATCTATCTATCTATCTATCTCTTTGTAAAATTACTGTTTCCAGAACTATTTAGCTAAAAGCAAGAAAAAATTCCACACCCAAGTCTGACGGTTTTTGACAAAAATTTTTGCTTTTCTCATGAGTGCCAGCATTGGTATTTAACAATTCTTCACAACTGAACAAAACTTACTGAAATAAAACTGAACAAAACCCACTTTTTTCCTGCATTTCAGCCTATTTTTGTCATACCACACACACTTTCATGTGCTTTGCCTCATGAAACGAGGCATGTTAATTCCCTTATAGACACATGCAAAGTAATAGGAGGGTTCTGAGTATGGTTATGTCTTATTCACAGACAAGTTTCATTATTTCCTTCTTCATAAAAAAACCCTGCCTTGTTTATACCAAGTACCATAAGGCCAGAGATGGCTCAAATCATCTTACAAGGACAAGCAAAAATGAATTTTGCATTGGAGGAGGGGCAGCTCACCTGAGGATCAGGGATGTGGACACTCCATCTGACAGTACCAAAAAACTACACAGCAACAAGAAACAATCCAACTGGAGAGAAAGGAGACAGATTGGCTGATACAGTGGCTGCACACGATGCTCAATTACACTTGTTTAATGTGCATTTCTGTAATAAACTCACTATAGGTCAGGAGCCATCTGCCTCTAGGACCTGTAGAGGCAAACTGTATTCAAGGGCCCTGAAGCCACAGAGTTTACAGCTGGTTTTGGTGCCTGCTTCATTCTGTTGCCAGGTGCTTTTGAACAGGATGAGGCCAAACCCTATATGATGATACAAGAATAAGAAGAGTAAGGGCTTTATCCAAAAGTCCACTAAGATCCAGCTAAATCACAACAGGAACAACTGGCCATGTATGGATCACTGACCTACAATGACTCTCTCCAGCTGTCTTCTTCTTCTCACTATGGACCCAGCACAACAGTCCCAGCTGGCCTCTGGGATCTATGATGGTCGTGCATCTATAACAGTCTGCAGTCTTCAACAATGACATCTTTCCTGCATGCACTTCACACTATAACTAACTAAAATACAAGAAACCAAAACAGTGTTACTTTTCTATATTGTGGGCTGTCTTATCCTTTTGCTTGTCTAGTACCATCTCTTTACTATTTGTCCTGGTTTGGGTTGTAGCAGAACTAACTTACTAGTCAGTGAGAGAGGCTCTTGTTTATACTTGCTGCTTTAGCAACCAGGGTCACCTGACTTGGTTGTTTACTCCATGGAGGGGTTGCACCAGTGGGGAGGGCTGGACAGGTCAGGTGACCCAAGTTTAGCAGTAGGGTATTCCATCCCATCTGCCACATTCTCTATAAAAGGTGTGGGATCAAGAAGGTTGGGTTGGCTCCTCTTCAATGGCTGCTTCTCCAGTGAGTGATGTCTGAGGAAGACCCTCTCAGTTTGTCTATCTTTGATCCTGATCCATGTGTTCCTTTATCCAGATTCGGAATCCAGTTCCCATTTGTTACTTATTCCAGTCTGGAACTTCTCTAGAACCTACCAGTGACATCTCTCTGGGACCTTGATATAGTTTTGTATATATTAATATATATTGTTACTATTTCTGGTTTAGTTTTTATTATTCTTATTTTTGTTATTTCAGGTGTCATTGTGATTTTTTCACAAGTTTCTCATTGGACTATAATTTTTTTTTCTGAAGTTAATGAGACTTTTATTTTTCTCACAATAGCCTAACAAGATAACAGTTTGTAATTCAGAGCAGAGTATCATGTCACAAAAGCATTTTAATAATTATCTAGAAATTCTTAAATTGATGCTTGTCACTTCTGAGGCAGTTATCAGTTTTGATTCTTATGTGGAAAAGCACAAGGGCTACACAAGCCTTTATTAACTTCAAAGTTGTCCCAATAGTGCTGATTTTTTCTCTCCTGAAGCTCACACACAGGTATAGGGGATTAGCCCATGAACATGCAGTTGTCTTTCACACTTTAGTTTGGTTTTATCACATCCTTTTTCAAGACTGAAAGAGTTCTAAGGATTCAGACAGTTTATTTTGCAGCAGTACTCAGATGTTGTAAACTTCAGAGAAAGGCAGAAGTTTCCCTGTGATTTGCACATAATATTTTTTTTCTAAAAAATAATCTCAAAATATGCTTATTTCTAATCTCAGGCAAACTCTGATTGTATACACCGAAGTGTGAGGATTTTGTGTGTCTAATACAACTAATGCTTTCATATGTACATAATGTTCTGTATAACCTACTAATTCGAGACAATAAAATAAGATAGTAATAAATTCCACAGGCTAATTGGAGAGTACTAATTTTTGTCAGTTGCCTTTGAATATCTTTTGCCTAGCTGTCATAAAATAAATAGGAATAGTCATATGACCTTCAGTATATATTAACTAACATGTACAGTAATATATTACCTATTATTACTTGTTTTCAAAAAAGAAGCTGTGCACATATATAAATACTATTGTGTACAAATCATTCTGTCCCGCTGATGTCCATCTAATTTATTTCCCTGGGTTATTTCTTATTTCTCTATATCATGAAGATGGAATGATCAGAAGTATAAATAGCATTTTACGTGAAAAAAAATATTTTTTCTTATTGTTGAACTAAATGCTGTACCGGTATGGGTAATTTAATATTCAGCTTATAGCTCTTCAACCACCCTACTTGCCTTCAACTGAAATAAAGAAATGTCCAGTCAATGGGACCAGATATACGAATAAGAGGATTTAGGTCTATCTTACTACAACAAAAGTTTTTTGTTGTTTTTAATCACCTTACATATCTAGAGACTGCCTCAACAGGAGGAGATAATCACAAACCAAATATTAGCATGTGATATTCTAGATTGCAGGGAAGATTAGACATGAAAACTTCAGTTAAAGAAACAATCTGTTCACCTTCTTACATAATTTTTTTTCAATATATGTACATGCTAATTAGTAAATTACCAAATGTTTTGCACATGATGTTTTTTCTTCATCATCCTTTAGTAGCATTAGACTTTCCAAGACATAAGGGATAAATTTACATGTTGAAGAGACAGCCATATAACTGCTTTTAGAATTCTAAGTCTTTCAAATCAACACATAGAAAATGAAGGTAATCAAGTTTGTTTTGCCTCATGTCAGCACAATTCTATGGAAAGGATGCTTGGAAAAACCAGTAAGAGGTCATAGGCAATGATTGTTCTATGTTTTATGTTTTATTGTTCTGTTCATTCCTGTCTTCTATACTATCCTTCAGAGGATTTGCTGGAAAGAGCTGTTATGATAAACTTAACTTTCCTAGTGAATTTGTTCAAGGTATTTATTACTACTACCTTTTGATAAAGCTTATATTCTTTAATGTCTTCGTTCTCCAGTATGATGTATTTTATAATAAGCCGTCAAATGTTTCTGGTTTTCTATAGGGTCCAGCAAAATTATATTTTTAATGTTTTAATGATCAGAGCCTGCAGCAATCTCACTGTCTTCCTTCACTATCTCGTCATGTTTGATTTCAATACAATATCATGAATACAATTTGTGATAAAAGTTCTCTTTCTTAACACAAATCACAGAAGGAAAATATTTTTTTTTCTGCTCAAAGTTAGATCAGTCCAACAAATAATACCAGCCTGAAGCACACTAACGTGTTTCTCTTCATTGAAGAGATAGAACAGTCCTGAAATCTTTCTTCAGCTGTAATTAAAAAACACACCTTCTCTGTCCAGAGCTCTTCTTGGTCTATCTTCCAGAATGATCCTGTTATCAAAGTGACCAAGAGGGCTATAAGCACATAACACATGCATTATTCCAGAATTAAATAGTAAAACCTGGGAGACTTTATTTCTTGCTGAGTAACTAAACTAGGCTAAGTTAACACTCCATCATTTTTCCATCTTTTCTTCCATTAAACTTGTATTTGTAGCCTCACAATGGGGAGTGGTACAGATGGAGTAAGTTTTCTTCTCTTTACTTAAACCTATGACATGGTGATTAGTTCACCCTTTTGTAAGGTTTTGAGTCTGAACTTCCTCAGGCTAAAGAGAAACCTGAAACTGAATTATCTAAGCTGAAAATATGTTCTGGATACATTCTCAAAACAGTGGTTGATGTCTTTATTTGCAAAATTGCTATTCAAATAATAACACTCCATAGAAAATGTAGACATGAAGCAATCAGAGTTATTTTGCTATTTTGGATTTAGCATATCAAGATTGTTCTTTTTGTAGCTCTTAGAGTGCTTAAAAATGGACTGAAAGTAATTTTTGTGGCATTATTCAAAGTAAAATCTATAGTTTAAACTCAGGGTTCTAGCACTGTGGTCTTTTGCACAGCATCACTTCTAACTTTGGGATAGTCAATATGTAGTACAGAGTTTCAGGTATTTTGTGTTATGATTCATTGTCCTTTAAAAATACAACAGAACACAGATACTATTTAGGAAGTTTGGGATTTTTGTTTTGTTTTGTTTTGTTTTGTTTTTCTAAAGGTTTAAATAGCTGGGAAAAGGGGTAGAAGAACAAAGTAATTAAGTTATTTCACTGACAGTTAAATTAGCTCTTGTTAGCAGAAATCTGAGAGAAACTGAAATCTTAGAGAGGTATTTGGAGAAAAATCATAGAGGGACTAAGAACAAACTCTTAAGAAGCCTTGATTCTTCTTTGATGCAAACATTGTAATAATGAGACAAAGGAAAGAAAATTGAAATTGCTTTTCCATGTTGACTACTCACCAGCTTTATAGATCTCTGATGTTTCCACATTTCCCAGCAATATGGGATGAAGCAGGGTTCTTATTTCCTTTGCTATTTCTGTGAAGGAGAGCTGGTTTGCCTCTGTCCTCTCTCAATGGGGTGGCAGTGGTAGTGTTCATTTCTTTTTTATTCCCACACTTGAATTTGAATTCTGGCCGAGGAGACAGAGAGGAAAGCAGAGACTCTACTTAGTATCCTACCCTCTTTTACCTTTTCCTCTGTCAGCCTAACTACCTGAAGTTATATATACATCTCTGAAAAGAAAATGATCTAATCCCACAGTGCACCATAAAGATAGCTGGCAGGCAAATAAATGACTGACAGATTTCTAATGTTCTTTTTTTTTTTTTTTTTTTTTTTCTGGTAGATTCTTTGCCCTACAGTCTTAAAGCTCTGGAAATTGACCATTGTTATCTACTGCTTCATTCCAGAACTCCTTTGTTGAAATGTGTTATGTTTAATCACATGAAGTGATATGTTATATTGAGCAAACACTGATGAGTTATCCATTGGTAATCTGTTTTCTCCATCAGACAGGTGTTTAAAGATCTCTCCTACGGCACTATGTTCATGGAATACCTTGGGTTTGAATCAACATGGTTGAAATAAGAAAAATAAAATAGGGGGTTCTGGTGAAAAGAACACCAACACAGCAATATTCTTCTGTGTCATTCTTGGGGGTTTGGGAGGGTTGTATTAAGGGGGTTTTTTATGTGCTTTGTGCACAGTGTTTGAAATTCTTTATAGCTGAAGAAGAACTGAAAAAACCTAGTCTTTTTTTTGCAAATGACTTTTTCACTTGGGCTACTCTAAACTAAAAATTATCGCCTGATTCTTCTTGGATGCTATTATCTATAGATTTAAACCTTTAAATCAGAAAAGTCCATTTTTAACATCTGGTAGCACAGTTTACAGAATTTTGTGCAGCTATGCATAGCCAAGTGCCCTTCCACAGATCAATAATTGTATGACTTGGTAGTAAAAATTTATACCAATGTGACCTGATTAAAATTTCTAATCAAAAGTGAAAAACTGTTGAGAACTAACTTGTAATCTTTTGGTTCTTTTTCAAGGAAAAGTAAAAACTTTAGGCACTAACGTATCTAAAAGTTGGGTTAAAGGAGGATGGAGCTGGCCTCTTTTCAGTGGTTCCCATTGACAGAACAAGGGGCAATAGACACAAACTGGAACATAGAAAGTTCCATTCAAATATGAGGAAAGTGAAAGTGACAGAGCCCTGGAACAAGCTGCCCAGGGAGAGCGTGGAGTCCTCTTCTCTGGAAACCTTCAAGACCCACCCGGATGCAGTCCTGAGTAATGTGCTCTGGGCAATCCTGCTTTGGCAGGGGAGTTGAACTGGATGATCTGTAGAGGTCCAACTCTGACATTTCTGTGAAAAGAACAGAGGATAAAAGGCTTTAAGGATAACAGAGAGTCCCGATGTGTAAGTTTGTAACTGTTCCTACTGAAACACACTACTGACTGGATTTTTCTGAGCTATCCATACTGCTTCAGATCAGTGTGCACATCAGGTGGGGGTTCTTTTGGCTATTTCCTTACTTTGCTTTTTCAATATCAGCAAACTTTCTCAACTGAGTTTTTTTCCTCCTGCAGATCATTGTTAAAAATACCACTAAGCATAGTTAACATTTGCTTCTTTTTTCCCCAAAATATTTCTGAAAAAAACTCATAGCACAACTTGCATAGTATTGCCAGTATGGTTTGCATCTGCAGTCAAATAATGATTAATAACAGCCGTAAACTTCGGCTGCTTGTCTCTTATTTCTCCCCCATTTTCTTTATGGACTTTTTTCAATGACATTAATAGAAATGCTACTGGATGAATTGTTTGTCTCTTTTCCCATGCTTTTCTGCTTCACAGTTTATTCTGTCTAACAAATAAATGAAGCAGTAACTATCATCTGTTGTCTTACAGAACTCCAGTAGTCCATAGGCCACATGCTGCAAGACACATTGCAAGTCAATCAATTTCCAACCCATTAGCAATTATCCTCAAGAACTCCCACAGGACCAGAGAAGATGGACCAGTATATGGCTACTTGCAAAGGAAACTTTTGGGAACAGAACAGTATAAATATTAATTCTGAAGCCCATAAATATAGCAGTGAAAGTACTGAATAGTTACAAGCACTTAACAAATGACAAGGTGATAATAGAATAAACATATTACCAGACATTTGTATAGAAACATATTGAGAGACCTAGTGACCCTCTATGAGGTATTAATTGTGTCGTGGTTTCAGCCAAACCCACCAAAACCTGATTGACAGATGTCCCCCCCTCCCCCCTTTTAGTCAGAGAGGAGAGGAAAGAGTTAAAGGGATTCAAGAGTTTAGAACAAACTAAACTACTTTAATGAAAATATAAGTAATATAATAAAAAAGGAAATTTAGGAAAAAAGGAGTATACAATATATACAAAACCGTATCAAACTCCCAGGATGACGACCACGTCACCAGCAGGCTTTAGGAAAAGTCCCAAACTGGACTCGGTGATCGACAGGAGTCGGATTCCAGATCTGGAGTCAGGAACGCTCGGATCAGGATCGAAGGCAGACGAACAGGCAGAGTCCTCCTTGGATGTCAGCCATCAAGGAAGGGGCGAAAGAGAGCGAAAAAAAGGGAGTTGACCTGTTGATCCTTCAGCTTTTATACAGGGCATGATGCTGATGGGATGGAATACCCCTGTTGGTCCGTTCTGGGTCACCTGTCCTGTCCGCTCCTCCTTGAAGGTGGGACCCTCCAACGGGCAAATGCTGAAAATTATCTGACCTTGGTTCTTCCAGCAATAAGTCTAAACAAGGGCCTCTCTGCACCATCCCTTGGTATAATCAGGTCTTATCACTGTGAGACGGAACAGCTCTGAACAATGTGCTGTTAATTTCAGAGTTTAGCTAGTTAGAAGAGGCCTAGCTAAGAAAGTAAAACTGTAAAACAGAAAATTGGTTCGTTTTACCTCAAACCAGGACAAATTGACATCAAAAATCAAGAATTTAGAAACTTCTTAAAACCTTCTGATATGCATTTTTATATTGTTTTGCATGATTTCAATAGATAATTGTCATCGAGATGACCATATTACAACAGAGTGTCCAACTGAAAAACATATTTTAAAAGTTCTAGTACTTATTTAGAAATTAGTTAAATTAGTACTTACTTAGAAAATCTGAATGAGGAATCAAGTGTTCTAGGTCCTATACCACTCAATATTTAATTAATAATTAAATTTCATTGTAAGTGGAATCTTGGAATAAATCAATGACTGTAAGAATGGGAGAGGCAGTGCTGGTCTCTGTCTTGGAAAAGATCAATAAGCAGCACTGAGAGACACCAGAGATGATTTCTTAGTTCTGTTTCCTCTTGCAGCAGACTTCAGGAAGTAGGGTGTCAAATTTTAAGACCAACATGTTACAAAACATACGGAAGATTAGAGAGCAAAAGAGAATAGCAAATAAAAATAAGAGAAATAAAAAGATGATGTCATTGACAGGGAAGTTTGGTTCAGCTGAGGAAGGGCATACTGAGAAATTATCATTTATGGACATGCTGAGAATTACCCACTTACGGACTTAAATTTTCTGTTTAGGGACTTCTGAAGATTTCTTGTTCTACATGTCTTTTGAAGACAGAATGAGAAAAAACTATCTTAATGTTTAGCAGAAGAAATCTTCTTGGAGGGACTTTTGGTCTGAGTACAGTTGAGCACTAACTCACAGAGGCTGTAAAAGTCACATTATTAAAATGAACACAGGTTAGACAGCCACTTGACTAGGACAATCTAGATGTACTGTGTTCTGCCATCAGATGGGTGAAGGGACCACATGACTTCTGTAAATCATTTTGTCAACCTGTGATTTATGTTTCACCCATAAAAAAGACAATTTGCTAAGAATTTTTGTTAACCTCCTTTGCATATTTAAGGTGACTAGCAAAAATGGTTGTTATCTACTTGCCCCATATGTATTTAATTAGGAGAAAAGCACTAATGTTGACTGTCAGATTGTAATTAGTGGAGATTATAAAATTCTGCCTATTATAAATTGTATTTAATTTAACCATGTTGCTGAGACGTTGCCATAACTCATCGCTTTCCAATGGAATGCCATTTTGACTGTGGATTTGAACTGGTGGTCTAAGGCATATAGATTTTCCCTCAGCAAGTGTGTAAGACACTAAATTAGCCTGTAGTACTCTGACCACCTCTTCTGAAAAACATTTACTGGTATTAGTGCTTAACTGAGTAACCATGGTGTTGGTTCTTGATGTGGTTAATACTTTTCTAAAACAAATTTACATCACTAATTTCTTTTGGAGAAAAAGGTTTTGGAGATTTTTCAACCATTCAGCATACTGGAATTTGCTGGAATTTGTGTCCAGTGTTGTAAAGTACAAAAGCTGCTAAGTCTTCTGGCTTTACAGCTGCATGCCATGTCTGGGAATTAAATTAGTAATAAGACAAAATTAAATTGGGTTCATTTAAAGATTATGCATGCAGTCTGTTTGTTTTACCTGATCAGGCTGTTGTACCTAACAGCCTGATATATTAGTTGCAACCATGGTCAAACTTCTTATACTTACTTTAGACTGCAGTTTTCCACTTATATTTCACAAAGATTTATTGCACTTTTTCCAAAATGGTCCTTTTTTTCATATTGCATTAAAAATTCTGTCTATTTTCTATTATATATCATTCTTTTAATCTAAAAGGAATAGGTACTTGCACTATTTAACTCATTATTTGGACATGAATTGGATTGGAGACAATGTTTTTCACTTCTAAATCCATAATTGCCTTGTCATTCAGATCTTTTTCTGGTGATTTTTCTGTTCTGTGATAGCTACAATTTGCTATATGACATGCAATCAAATCAAATGCTAATTTAAAAACCAAAAAAAGGTACCTCACATTTTCCTCTGATTTATTTAATGTGACTTGCTTTATCTTCTCTTTCTGTTTTTTTTTTTTTGTTTGGTTTTTTTTTTGTTTGTTTTTTTTTTTTTTTCAGGTCTTCTGGGTAGGAATGTGTTCTGTATAATTTATAGAATGTATTACAAACAGCAAGGCTATGATACATCACATTCCAGGGATTTCAAAGTTGTGTCATTCATCGTGTCAGATATATCTTTAGCAATTATCTTCTGACTCTTATTTTCTTGCATAACAGTTTAGGATGGAGCTCTCCTTTCCCATCTGCAAATCAAGAGCGGTTTCATTACTGTTTCCTACATTCAGCCATGATCTACCTATGCAATATTCTTTTTACATCATGTTTGCTGTACCTTCTATTCTTAAATCATATTGAAATAGCAAAAAAACTTTTTATTGTATAGCTGGGACAACTTTAGCACCTACACCTCCATCTGTTTAGTTGTGTATAGACAGAATAGTAGCTAGCCTATCACTCTATCACAGGTTATAATTTAAATAATTTAGAGGGATAGGGAATTGTGGCAACATAATCACAGAATCATAGAATTGTTAGAGTTGGAAGGGACCTTAATGACCATCAAGTTCCACCCCCCCTGCCATGGGCAGGGACACCTCCCACTAGACCAGGTTCCTCTAAGCCCCATCCAGTCTGGCCTTGAACACTCCAAGGGATGGTGCTTCCACAATGTTCTACATGTCAGTTCTACACTCTCTGCCTTTGGGGTTATTGTCCTGAGATTCATCAAGAGGTCTAGACCCAAGTAGAGTCTACTAAATCATTCTAATTGTTTTCTCTGGTTTTTATGTCATGCCTGTTGCCATGAGACTGAACACACCGTTAATGAAAAAATACTCGTGCCTTCAGCCCAGCCACATTATAGAGAATCCCTATATTTCAGCATCCTCAATGATTCCCAGATCCTTTGCTTTTTAACTTATTGAGTGGTTCATCAGAAATCCTCTTTGGATCTGGGGATCACACTGACTTTGGTGTTGCAGTATGTATCTCTGACTAAACTCAGAGTACAGCTCATCATAACTGTCAATCTCCAGCCCTGAAATAACATTATTCTACTATGATTATGCTTTGGATTTTATTTTTTACTACACTGCTTTCTTTTTACCTGTTTTCTTAAATGATGGAGTCAACTCTGTTCCTGATGTGCTTTTCTTCTTGAGTCTTCTAAAAGAAGAACATGAAACACCAGATAATTTCTGCCTCTACTTTGCTACTTCAGCTGAGTCCTTTATTAATAAATTATTTGCAGACTCTGAAACTGTGTTTCAAATAAATATATGTGTATAATAAGCTGAAAGTTGGAGTAGACTTCTACACTCATCATACTAAAATTGAGAGTACTATCAATCCTCAGGCTCAACAATCAAGTCATCAACTAAGGTAAAAATGGAATTCCTGTTCCTGATATTATATTAATACTATACAAACAAGAACACTAGTGAATTAGCTTGTCTTTAGGAATATTCAGCTTTGAGCTTTGCTGGGTATGGAAAAGCATAGAAGATAGACAGCTCTTACACTCACAGGATGTCTTTTGATCACCAAGTAGAAATAGCTGCAGAAGTACTTTGAAATCACTTTAGTTTCCTTTGCTCAGTTTAAAAATTAAAATATAATAAATTGAGGCTTACTAAAATGAAACTTAATTAAAATGAAATGAAATTTTGTGATTTACTATTTCTTTTGTATGTAGAGGACATAAAGTTCTATTGATAACATTAGCTTTCCCTGTGCAAGGTTGCAGAAGGATACAAAAGGTGCAAGGCAGTGAAGGACTGAGCATATTATTTTCAGGTAACATAGGATATCATCTTCTGGAAATTATTTCTAAAACCATAATTCATGTATGAACTGTTTCTTATATGATTTACAGTGCCACCATAACTCCTAATAAAGTGCCTTCCAGCTTTCTCAAGAAAAAAAAGAAAAGTAATCTAAAGCTAAAAGTTTTAAGACATCCCATTATTCCCTTTATTTTTAGAGGACAGGAAAAGTCAGAGCAACAGTGTTTCAGCTGGAAAGGTCAATTTGGCAACCTAGTTTTGTGAGTAAGCATCTAGTTTACACTGGAGGAATTCTGATTGGGTAGAGTATAAAACAGAATGTATAATTGTGGCTCCACTTCTGTAGAAATGGGAAATTTGTAATTCTAAGAAGTCAAAGGCATCACAGTGTCCATTGTGTGAAAATCTTCCTGTTGTCTTCAGTATTTGACTCAACTTTTAGTGCATAGTGTGCCATTGAACCATAAACAATTTTCTTCATGCTCATGTATGCATAGAAATACAGCTATGTAAAATTCTTGGTTTGATTGTGAAAATGGCATTATGCATTAAAGCTTTCAGCAAAGTGAAACTAACACAAAAGCAAATTTCAGGACAAAATTTGAACAATTCTGTGACCTTAAAGGATTCCATGCTTAATTGAAGAAGTCTTATGAATTTGTTACTTGGAATCGGTTGTTGAATGTTCACTAGGAGAGATTTGGGTAAACTCTATCTTGTGATATAAACAGGTCAGGATTTACTTCATATCAAACAGCAGTAGTTTTTTTTATGTCAGTGGAAAACTTCTAATTTGCTCCTTCCTTAATGCAAGCTCTTCCTCTGGTGAGCAATAAGCACATTTTTGCTAAAAATGAGCTTAGGGTTTGCACCCTGTCTCAATCAGAAAAGCTGTGTGAATTACAGTGAGATTTCAGAATCTGTGGGTATATTCTCCCCAAAAATGGAGAAATGGTAAGCAGGCAGCAGTAGAACATAGGCAAAGCAGTTGGCAATTCCCTCACATTTGATCCTGATCTCTTTACTTACAGGCTTTTCATATCAATTGAATTTCGTTGTGCACTTAGTAGCTCCTTTTATTTTGCCATAACAAATTGAATGAAATACAGGGTCTCTAATTTAACAGCAAATTCAATTAGCATCAACTGGATTGTTGTTTTATGTTTTACATATATTAAAACAAAATTACAGGGGCAATTTCTCATTGAAATGCCTGCAGTTCATCACATGTACAAATATTTGATGCTGAAGTGAGTTTCAGAAATTTCTGAAATGTTTTACATGATTGCATAAAGAAGGTATTTTCCACTTACCTGGACAGTCACATGCTGAAACACTAAATAACTGCCTTCAAGGCTGTGTCACATTTTGACATTTGAAATGGCACACACATAATGGGTAGTTTTTAGAAATATTGGAATATTTGAAGATTTGACAAAAATTTGACGTGAACTCTTTTCTGCTCATAAAATAAGTAATGACAAAAATTGGAGGCAACTGAGTAAAGAAATTATGAAACTATGCACGTGTGGAAGTATCCATCTTCATGGGCCTAACCTGCATCTTAATAATTTCACCATCATAATAATGTGGGTTGCAGCCCTGTGGGACATTGTTTCCCTTAGGCTGTTTTCTTTTGCAGAATATGGTCTTAAAGACGTTTCCCCAGCAACTATACCCTCAAGCAGAATACACCAATACCTGCTATCTAGTATCTGTATCAGTGATCTGTGAGAGAGTTGGCTCATCATCTTGAAATTTCTCTATTACTTTTTCTCCTTTTCCTCAGAAAACAGTGTAAGTCCTGTCCTGAAAGAAAACAACTGAAAAAAATGCCATTGTTGCAACTAAAAAGCAGAGTGAGTTAAGTCTGTGTGTATTGGATCTTATTAATGCATTACTTCAGTCTCACTAGAGATTGTGAAATACTGCTTTCATATAAAATAATGTTTGATTAAGTAAGGCAGAGTGATACTGAAGGAAAGGTTCTGTTCTGCAGTCTGTGCACAGAATAGTCTCATTACTCTCAGAGAACAGGTTTCTCTATGGCATAAACGACCTGATCTTCATCTTGCATCCTGAAACGGGGAGTGTAATGCTTCTACCTGAAACCGCCTTCCAAAAATGTACTTAAACTCATGTATTTGATCTTAGGTGTTAGGTTTATTGACCCTCTGACCAGTGTCTGCTACTCGGAGAATCATCTTATAGAGGTAGCATTAACAGCTTTACTGATAGTAGCATGCTATACTGTGTACCTTGTACATATCTACCTCTTCCAAACTCAGCAAATCAGAAGATTAACAAAAAAAGCAATAAACTGCCTCAAAGATGATTTCATGAAACAGCATGCACACAAAGACCTTAGAAAAAATAATTTACTTTATTGATTTAAGCTGTTGTTTACTTATTGTGCCCATGTATTTATTATTTAATTTATCCACATCAATCTGTGGAAAGCAACCAAGGGAACAGGCCTGAGGAAAGACTAATTGCAGATGAGGAAGGATTTCTTTTGGACAATTCCTTAGTCATCATAACAAAAGTTAGAATCAGCTGTTCTAATGGACAGCAAGGAACAAAGGGGACACAAAAAAAAAGGTGACCTGCTGTGGGATAATTACTAAAATTAAATTACATTGAAAATACAGCATGGTTCACACATTAAGGAAATCTATAAAATTAAGCAGCTTCTAGGATAGAATACAGCCACAGCTGGTATGTGAGGAATCCACTACATCTGTGAATTCCTGTATAAAATTGCTTGCAAAGTAACATGGCAGATGGAGTAGGTTGGAGATTCTACATCCCAACTCTGTGATAACACAACAGATATGGGAATGAGATGGTCCTATGAAACTAAAAAGCTGCCTACTTGCTACCCTGAGCGAACAGTCCGTCAAATTTTGACAAAATGTTGTCCTTTGTGCTAACTTTGCTCATTATAATGTCATTATAATACCAAAACACACCTCCATCCTGAAGGCTACCTACCTCCATGGTGCAACCACTCCTCCTTGAGCCTGCACAGTGATTTTTTTGTAAACTATGCCTTTGATGTGAGGTGAGAAATTTTTACACCCATCATAATAAAAGTATATATGACTAAAGTCACTCAAATGCCAAATTGAAGGTAAAAATATTATAAAAATAGTCCAAGAAAAGGGGGATATGAGGAAAGGCACCATCATGAACAAGTCAGGGAGAACTCCATCACAGACTGCCTCTGACTTCTGGGACCAGTCAATGGGCTGAGCCTTTCTTCTCCCCTCAAAGGGATGCATTTTGGTAAGACTTAGACTGCTTCCTTGGGAAACTTAGATATCCTTTAGAGAGTCACTTTTCTATATTCATAGCCAGGCTGCATTATCTGTAACTCTATAGCGTGTTTTGTACTTTCATCTGCACGTTCTTTTGCAGACAGTGTATTTACCACCAGCAACTCATACGAACCTTTATATCTGTTGCTTAAATAAACTGCACTGGTTAAGTAGCTAGTTCTTTCAGTTTCTCATTGAACACAGCTGAAAACATGCAAATGGCAATGCTAGTTCATGAGCATGACTAGACTGAAGGTGCAGTCCACTATTAGCGTATCTGGAATCATGATAGTTTAATATATTAAATGTGACTGGACCTATAGTGATGATTAGGCATCACTTGGAATTTAAACCTAGCTGCACCTAGCCTCCCACCTCAGTGAGGAGTGTTAGAACACAAGGGAAGGGGGTTTATTTTCTGCCAAAACTACTTTTGCCTCTTAACGTAACACCTGTCATTTTACACTCTTCTTCCTTTTTTTGCGTTGAACAGCAAATTGTCTGAGTATCTGGTTGAATACACATAGGCCAATTCCACAGGCCAAAATCCATAACAATTTTGAACTTCATCACCAAACCACCCTTTTATTTTACTGTTCAATGGCAGTATGGGGTGTCCAGTGGCAATGTGAATATAATGACAATGTATCCAAAGTCTGACTCATATTCTGCAGAATTAAGTTCTATAAAGTAATATCAATACATGTAAATTTGTAGTCTCAGGTAGTAAAATAGCTAGCAGTCTGTGGAGCTAATGCACATGAGAAGGGGAGATAGTGCCAGCACGTGTCACTAATTTTAATTCTCTTGTTGTCTTTATGTGTCTAAGCCTCTAATGCTGCATCAGGTTGTTGTGACCCAAGTACGGGACCTGGCACTGGGCCTTATTGAACCTTATCCCATTGGCCTCATCCCATCGATCCTGCCTGTCCAGATCCCTCTGCAAAGCCTTTCTACTCTCAAGCAGGTTGACACTCCCACCTAACTTGGTGTTGTCTGCAAACTTACTGAGGATGCATTCAATCTCCTGTTCCAGATCATTGATAAAGATGTTAAAAATGTTCATATTATCATATTCATTATTACATGACACTTCCATTCTGGACACCTCAATAAATTAAAATACAAATTTCTACTTCTTCCATTAAAAATACAAATATTGTGAAAAAGACGCTTTTTTTCCCCTCATTTGGAACATTTCATAGGGTATATCAATTCCAAGAAATTTCTGAAGAAATGTAATGGAAGTTCTGCTAGAAAAAACACCCCTTCATCAAAGCACCATGCATCTCTGGTACAGATGTGGTAACCCAGGCTACAAAATTTCACCTTTTTTTAATAGAACAAGATGTGAACTCATCTCAGGTGAGTGACCCACCAAGTCAAACTGGTAACTCCTCCATATGATGTCTACTTTATGATGTCTACTTAGTAAATGCCTCTTTCCGTATTGCTGCCCAAGACACTGATTAAAATGCTGCAAATGAGACTTCATCTGTAAAAGGATTAAAAAAAAAATCCAAGTCATCAAATCTTAAGTCTGACCTTATGAATAGCTCTCTCAGTGGTTTGGTTTAGGTGAGGATTTACTGTAGGAAAACATGCAATTATCATAGTGCTTTTATAAAGGTCAGCAGAGGAATAATTTGTATAATAATTCCTAGGAATAATTCTTAGGAAGTTAGAAGATAAGATTCAGGCTAAGTATTAGAACAAGCAGTAAAGCTAGAGAAGGCTTAAAAGTTAACAGGCTTTAAAAGCTTATAATGATAATAATGGAGGGGGGTGTGTGTGGAACCACCAACAACAAAAATACAGTAATTACCAATTAAAGGCTTACATTTCTGACTTGGACTTTTATATACCTTATCCCTCCAGCATTAATCTTTCTGGAATGCTCATTGCAAAGAGTTTTTATTTTTTTTTAAGTACTACAACTGAAAATTCTAACCTTAAACAGAAAGCATAATTGTTACTAGTTTCTTCTGAATCAAATGTTTAACAACTTAAAAACTTGAATATCCCTTCTCTTTGAGATACTCAGATCTAAGACTCTGGCAGAAATTTTTATGTCTTATTGAACCTTTCTCTCTGTATTTGATTGAGTTCTTGAAGCCATAAAAGGAGAGAAAATAGAGAAAATAGTAGAGTTTTATACTAAGAAGCCAATAGAACTGTTTAGTCAAAATCTACATATTAACATAGGAAGATAGAACTTGACTTGACCTGCTAAGGTAGATATTGGAAGATATTGTTGCCTACTATTGCAGGCACTGTGTCACCCATCATTTTTACATATTACTCAAACTTCCAGCTGGTTCAGATTTTGTTTTCTTGTGGTTCAATGAATATCCTACTGCCATTGTTAGTAAAAGATTACAGGCATTACACTCTTTTTCCTCATACTAATTTTGCAAGTATTCAGGGATAGAGTAGGTTTGACTGTGGGAATTAAGGAACTCAGTACCTAGAGTCTCTTATTTCAATGTGGAGTTTAACTTTCAGAGGATTTGAAAATAACAACACAAGCTCAGAACAAAAACAAATCACTGATGGTTATTACTGAAGGTGTACAACCTTGAGAAGTAGGAAAAACTATCTTATACATGAAGGAAGGAAGCAAGGAAGCAAGGAAATAAAAAATAAAATAAAATAAAATAAAATAAAATAAAATAAAATAAAATAAAATAGAAAGAGGGAGAGAGGGAGGAAGGGAAGAGTAATCAAGCCAAATAGCAGCTGAGCAAATGAAATAAGGCAACTGGTGCAGCCTGAGCACGTAACACCCTTCACCATCATGAACCATATAGTGCAGTAGCTAAACTACCTCTTAGCCAAAGATAAAGAACTCAAACTATTCTGTAAGAAAGTAAGAACTCAGCACTCAGGAGCATAGATGAATAATGGTGTGGCAGAACCCGCAAGTGTTATGGCAGCACAAGAATCTCAGTTCCTTCCAGCTGAATCATGAACCCTGACTCTTCAACAGCCTTTGGACCTGCCAGCAGGTTGTCCAGAACTGCATATGGCAACTTGAATCCGTTATGTGTCTCAGGGCTTGTTTTCTCAACAAAATCTGTGCATTTTTCCTCTCCAAGAAACCCACACACTTCTCAATAAATAAAGCCTTTTGTATGTGACAAATACGCCTTAGTGCATGTAAATTCAATTTGACTAGTTACTACTTCAGTTAACAGCTTGCGGGCTTGCAGAATACCACTGACAGCATTTCTGTTTGAAGGAAAGAGAGAAAATAAATGCACAAGACCCTTTAAATCTGTACAAACTACTCCTGAACATTTTAAGGGTAAGTGAAGCAGAAAGAAGGTCATTTTCCTTTTTATAAAACTTAGATTGCACAGTCAGAAAGCAACAGCACTACTTCATGGTTTAGGTGATCAATAATATAAATCATTATGTGAGTTTATGTAATAAATTCTACAAAACATCCACAGAATAAAAAATTTATAGGTAGACTAAGCAGTGAGCAATCATAGTTACTGTCAAATAGATGATAATAATGATGTGGTTTAGATAATTATTTAACTGTAAAAAAATATTAAAATTATTACTAAAATCCTAGTTCAGTAGTTTTCTGATGTGCTCTTCAAAGGTAAATCTGGGAAAACATGAAGTAAAAAGATATACCTAATTTTAACTGGACATCCCGAAGCATGGGTTTAGTATTGAAAAAGAGTATATTTAAGGGAAAAATCTTCCCTTGGTGTAAATAAGTGTTGACTGAGATAAAACAATAACAATTGTTTGCAGCTGAACTGTTTAAAGAGTGCAAAAGCAGAAATCTCATCCAAACTGAATGAAGAAAAACAGAAGACGTTATCCAAATTTATCAGAATAAGAGGAAGCAGATCTTAGAGCACACCTGAAAAGCCCAGCAATCTCACAGAAAAAAATGTTTGTTATCTTTCTGAGGATTTTGCTTGTTTGGGAGGTGATTTTTAAGTTTTTTTTGGTTTTGTAGCAAACTTTCCCAAACATTAGCTGAACAGAGGCCTTGACCACAAAATAATTTTAATCAAGATGCTACTCTGTCAATGTTGGGCAGAATAAATGATTTAAAGGACTCAGTAAAAAATGGAAAAGACGGTTGAAAAAGGTGGTAATAAGTGTTACAGCAATAAATGCAAATGAGTTTAGGTTTTGAATGAATTCATAGAAAGGAATAATAAAAGTTAATACTGAAAGAATGATAAATTGGCACTAGTCAAACAGGAAAAAATAATTGAATATGTAGAGAAATTCCCTATTAATGGACTGCATTTTACATAAAATTTCTATTTTATGATGGAATGAAATATTCTAAACCAGTCCTATATAACTTATTAAAGCATGAAACTCTCTCTGTGACTTGTTTGTGGAAGACATACTGTATGAGTCACTGTAAAGTGGACTAGACAATCTGCTGTTAAAAATGATCAGGCTTTGGTAAAGAGGTGATTTAGATTCACACATAAATGTCATTTTTCTCTATTTACTATGATTCAGTGATGGGTCAGGCAAAGTTGCAAAATTTCCTGATGTATTTGGAACTAAAACCAACGCTGTTAATGTGGTGTTAGTTATTGTTATTTCAATAACCTATTCTAGTTTGCTTAGATAATGCTTGTTGACATTCACAACTTTAGTTGAAATGTTGCTGTCTCTAGAAAGGAGATTCCTGTAAATCCAACCGTAGCATGATACTTTTTCAAGCTTTGTTAAGCATTATTTAATTGTAAATTTCTACTTGTGTCCTTCTAGCTCTTGAAGAAATGCAAAGTTTTTTGTGTGCCCAGGAAACTAAACATAAATTTGTTTAATATCTGCTGAAATGTTTCCCTAGCTGTTTATATATTTTGCATAAGACATGCTTTCTGAAGAATCCAAAATTAATATTAAATAAATAAATGCGAACTAAATCAGCCTTCAGTATGAATAAAAGATACATGCTTTTGTTCCCTTTCTACATTCTTACATTAATTAAAGTATCTGGTAATATCTTTATGTTGTCCTGACATTTTGATGTTCTTTATATATTTTGATGTGCCATTCACAAAAAACATAAAACCTAAACCCAATGCATAGCACAAAGGCTCTAGTGTGAGGTATCAAAACATTCAGGAAGCTAATGTCAACTACCGAGGAAGTAAAAACTGTTCCAGTTTCAGGGTGTAGTTCAGATATAATTATGAATGGCTTTAAAAATGTCAGCTTCTGCTTCTTTAATGAGGATACTGGGGCTGGAACTGTCACAAATAGTAACACTCCTTTCCTTGTTCTTTTATTAACTTATATCCTAAACCAGACATCCTGACACATTGTTTATTTAAGTATTGCAAGCTCTAGTTTCAATGTGTCTTAGATCTCCTGGAACTGCACTTTGTATACAAGAGCTGAAATTTGTGCTACTGAAGTTGACTTAAAAGCAAACTATTCAAATATTCCTCCTGATAGCTGATCTTTCAACAGCCACAAGCAGTAAGAAAATAAAATAAAAATATGAATGGAAAATTAATCCAGCTTTCTACATCTAGACCTGTAAAGGTCTGAGTGTTTCATCTAGGAGTCAGCAGAATGTCATTAGTATGGAAATTATCCCATTGCAATAACTTCTCTATGGTGAGACTGAATTTGTGAAAGTCCTAAATGGCTTGGCTTTCTATGTCACATGCAATGACTGGTATTTCCCATTGATTGTGTTGAAAATCAGTCTGGCAGCCTAGTCAAATGTTTTAAGTCATTCACTTCAGGTGCAATAAGATCATAGAGTTATAGAATAATTTTGGTTAGAAGAGACATTTAAGATCAAGTTCAACTGTTAACCTAGCACTACCAAGTTACCACTGAACTATATCAGATCTAAATCTACATGTCTTTGCAATGCCTCAAGGGATGGTACCTCAGCCACTTCCCTGGGCAGCCCATTCCAAAATTCAATAACCCATTCAGTGTAAAAGTTTTTCCTGATATTCAATATGAACCTCCTCTGGTGCAACTTGAGGCCATTTCCTCTTGTACTGTCACCTGTGACTTGGGAGAAGAGACTGACCCCCTCCTCTCTACACCCTCCTTTCAGGTAGTTGGAGAGAGTGATAAGGTCTCCCCTCAGCCTCCTCTTCTCCAGGCTGAATAACCCCAGCTCCCTCAGCATCTTCTCATAAGACATATGCTCCAGACCCCTCGCTAGCTTTGTTGCCTTTCTCTGGACCCACTCTAGCACCTCAATGTCTTTTTTGTGGTAAGGGGCTACACAGTACTTGAGGTGAGGCCTCACCAGTGCTGAGTACAGGGAGACAATCACCTCTGAGTCCTACTCACCATGCTGTTCCCAATACAGGTGAAGATGCTGTTGGCCTTCTTGGCCAACTGGGCAGGTTCATGTTCAGCCACCAGTCGACCAACACCCCCAGATCCTTCTCTGCCAGGCAGCTCTCCAGCCACAATTTCCCAAGCCTGTAGTGCTGCATGGAGCTGTTGTCTGTCAATCCAGCCTGTCCAGATTCCTCTGCAGAGACTTCCTACCCTCAAGCAGATCAACACTCGCACCCAGCTTGGTATCATATGCAATCTTACTGAGGGTGCACTCAATCCCCATTTCCAGATCACTCATAAATGATTGTTTTAGCTGCAACAAGAAAGTTATACAAATTTAAAATGTATCTGAACAATATATATGAATGAAAATATTGTTGGGTATCTTATTTAAGCCATAAAATAGATTAAATCTCAATATCACTTGTCAGACTTAACATCAGTGTAAGAATGACATTCATCATAAGATACCACCAGATTTTTTTTTCTCAGTAGTGAGAAGTTTGTTGTCATTCTTCTCTTCTGAGCACAATTCTCATATTGGGAAAGACTCCTCTTTTGTGATAATATTGTGACAAACCTCAATACCTTGCCATACCCATCCAACTGCTATTCTCTTCCAGAGAGGAGTGTTGGGCAACTGTGTATATAAAGTACTATTCTTTCTGTTATAATCTGTTCTTGAATCTCAGGTTAAGTCAAGGACCTACAGATATATTGGATAAAAATATACTGGATATCCCTGTGCTCTAAAGACATTTTCTGACTAGTTCTTAACGAACTAGTCTACTTCTAGGCTTAGACTCAGTAAGTGCTGACAATAATTTTGTTATAAAGACAGGTGTTCTCTTGAAATCTGAAGAAGTTTTTTCACAATGCCAGAAACCAGTCAGATGATAACAGCTTGCACTACCTAAGGACTTTAGGCATTATTTCCACCTGAAAGGTATCAACTACTCATCTTAACTTGATGATAGAACTGCA
The DNA here is from genome assembly GCA_013398155.1 of Pedionomus torquatus. Taxonomy (NCBI): domain Eukaryota; kingdom Metazoa; phylum Chordata; class Aves; order Charadriiformes; family Pedionomidae; genus Pedionomus; species Pedionomus torquatus. The sequence continues at coordinate 311,786 of VZRU01006516.1, read as the reverse complement.
GTTTCCAAAACCAAGTCTTTTTATTCCAAACCCATGAGGAAGTCCATGCAACTGATATGCCTATCAGGATCTTGAAATAGTTAAGCAAATCATTTAAAAAAAAAAAAAAAAAAAAAAGACAAACAAAAAACAAACAAAAAATCCAACAACGAAAAACCAACCCAAAACCCAAAATGTTTTTGGTTTTTTACATCAAATTANAGTAACGGATTGTTGCTTAAAGGAACTGAAATTCTGAATAATTGTTTTAATTATTTTTCCTTTTTGCATTCATTTTCAATCATAAAAAAGTAACTTTTCTTGGGCAAAGGTAAAATATGTTAATTATTGAAGGCATTAGTCATGTATGAATATTTCAAAATAACATAAAAGACAGTTTAAAGTAATTTCCTTTTTCTTTCCTTAATTAACATGACCCACTATCCTTTCATTTATTATTCTTTTTGTCAGACTTGCCTGTTGACAATTCTGAGTTCTTTCATTTTAATAGTTGATATTTATCATATTAAATTTTTACATGATATTGAAAGTATTCTTCTATGCTAAGCAAAATCGAATGATTGCTAACTATGACAGAAATATTCTTTCCTCCATAGTCAGCCTACTCGTAACCAATAAACTAATGGCAACCTTTTGCCCTTTGGAACTGAAACAAGGAAATTTAACAACTCTCCCTCACTCCGAGAGTTGTCTTCTGTATGAAAGAAAAATCCCTTAATTCACTTATTCTTTACAGCATTTTATGCTCCCTTCTTAACCTTTATAATCCATAATCAGTAGGTTTATTCAAAACCATTAACATTGTGATTTTGATACACCTCCATCGCACAGTCTCACACTGAGAAAGTAGGAAGTGCAGCTGATGGAGGATTTTGGTTAGTGAACTTTTCTGAACCACCTAAACAGACCAGAGGAGCTGAAGTCCAATAAATACTAGCTAGGTACCCCTGAGGGGCCAGATCTCTGATAGCCACCAATGCTCCAGGCTGTTTCTACATGAAGCTGCATAGAAAAATTGAAGCATCTTGCAAAGAGTTTAGGCAAATTTCTGATAAGATCTTTGGAATTTGAGAACCTGGTGCATTGTAACAAGTGAAAAATAAGTCAATAAAACCATTGGATGAGAAGACGTTGATATGGAACCATCTTCTATTGATGTATCTCTCTGACTAAAATAAGAGATGATATAAGGACAACAGGAGTGGATGAGGGAGTGTTTCGAAACATTTTCATGGGTCTTCAGAGTAGTAGGCAACAAGAAAAGCTCTCATTTGGCTGGCACTATTTCTGAGTAAGTAATGGTAAAACTTGCACCTACTTAAAACTTGTACCAGCTTAGTACTGCGACATATCTCTAAATCTGGCTATTTATCGCACCATAACTACTATAACTAAATTCCATACAGAGAAAGAAGCAGGTCATGTAAGGTTTAAACAATTTCCTTCTTTTTTCTTTTTTCTTTTTCTTTTCTTTTTTTTTTTTTTTTGATATTCTGTAGAAGAAGTTTTAGCACTAATAGAAGTCTGAGCATTTAAGACACTTACCCATGAGAAGCATTCGGATCAGCCCGTTTCATGTTATTTTTATTAATAGCTTCTGCTTACTTCAGTAGGGTATCATTATTTATCTTTGTCAATGACCATGACATACATCTAGTCTCATAGGCACCAAATGGCTAAGATAAAGGCTAAAGGTTCAGCTCTGGAGGGAGTGGAAAATCAACATGAGTGATGCAGATGGCTCATTCATGGCACTAATTATCTTTTGTGAAAGATATCACTGAAGGCAAAATGGAAACTAAAGAAAGGAGAATTTAAGCATAATCTTACATTTGTTTTCTTTTGAGAAGACAAGTGACTTTTTTGTGTGCATCAGGCCCCATAACAACAAAAGCAGTAACAAGCAGGCTGTTTACAGCATGCTGATTCTAGGTATGCTTTTGTTCAGATGGGTCTGTGTCTAGGTCATTTTGGACGAAGTCTTTGATAATGGCACAGAACAAGAGTGAAACATCGGATTCTCCGTATTCACTGAACTGCCATGGGAGGTTAATTAAAGCCTTGGGCTGTGCTATATTACTTCTGGGATCCTATTGGCAGCTGCTATTAAATGATACAAATGGGTTGGGATATAAGAGAACAAGTCACCAACATATTTTGGAATCAAGTATAGCATTTCGTAATGGATCTGGTCTCTGAGGCAGAATTCTATAAATAGCTCCTAACTCCTCTATATTAAAAAGTATCTCAAAATAGTATTGATGAAATTGTTCTTTTATGAGTGGTAAGTTTTATAGGGATTTTGGACAAGAGACAGCTGTTTGGTCTGTACTGCGTAAACACTTCCTACTGACAGTATTATTGTATAATTATATGTGCACTGTGTTGCGAAGATACTGATCAAGTTCTATAACTGGAACTGAGCTGACTTTATATCTCTGCAGGATGCAAAGTATGCTCTCATTTCTGTGAATTTTTCTACTAATTGGGGCTTAAAACCATGCTTTCCTTGATGCCCATTTGCAAAATGATTTACATCACATGAAAAATCTCCATTTTTAGTTTGAGAGTTACTATAACCTACTGAGAAGAGGTCCCCACATGTCATACATTTTACTAAAATATTATCAGCAATGGAATCTAAACAGAATAATTTGAACAAAGTATCACTATTAGTAGAAGTATAACTGAATTACTGGATTCGTTTGCCTAAGCAGGGCTAATTAGAATGGACAAATCACTGCTCGAAAATGACTATACTCCTCAAGCTAATAGCTCTGCAGAGACCTGGTATCTCACTCAGAACTTGCTTGGGAATCTCTCATATTGGCGAATTCCATAATGTCCAAAAAAATCCCCCAACACCTCTGAAGACTGTAATAGTCCATATTCTCATTCATAGTACTGTTCCTTTAGTATCAATAGAGCTGCAAAAAGAGGTCATATAATCTACAGTTATGAATAAAAGAGCTTTAAGAAGTAAAATCAGGACCTGGTTGTCCATTATGCTTAATCATCACCTTGTTCCCTCACTCCATTTTAGACTGCTTCAGCTCTCTGAGACAAATCTGCTCTAAAGGAAGATAATCCTAAGCAATGAAGATGCAAGACAATGCATTTTTATTGATCCAATAACTAGAATTAAGTCCTAGCTGTCTTGTCAGAAATATCCACATGGGCCTCTAACAGCTTCTGCTGGCATTCAGGTCCCCAGTCACTCAGACTGTGAGAAATTGTCAACGAATATGAAGGTAGAACACATAATTTTATTAGTATATATCTTTTGAGAAGGATGTGTTGAGTCCCTGGCAACACATTTGCATCTCTGTATTGCATATAACCTGGTGAAGGTGAAGATCTTTCCCTTTAATTATGTTATATTCTGTTATTATTTTCTTTCATTTAAAGCAGAAAGTAATTTAGACAGAAAACATATGGTTTCTTTTACTACATAGAGAAATACACCATCTGGGAACCTCTCAGGTTCTTAGAAATTACTTTACATTCATAATTTTGATAATAAACCAAATTCATTTGCTCTAGTGGATAACTAACAATAACATGACAATACTATCTTCTAGTTAAAATTCCAGTTAAGTCTTCTTATGGATTTGTCATTTAAGCAGTTTAGTAAGTTGCATTGCTAAGTTACCATTGTGAATGTGTTCTGTGTGCTGTACCATATTTTTGTTTACCTGCTTGTTTGATTTTCTCAAGCTGTTTAAGTTTCATCCCCTTAAGATTTACAGATCTTAACTTACAGACACATGAAAAAGCACTCAGTTCAAGATTAGACACTTGCATTTAGGTATTCATATGCAGGTGTCTTTATGTGCACTGAATATCTAAACCCTCATTTCAGTCAGTGAGAACTGGTCAATACAATCAATAAAACCAAGACAATGATTTGGACCTAAATAGAAATTCTGGAACTAGAAAACATACTTCAAAAATGAGGGTGATCAGACATTGAACTGAGTAGATTGTGGAGTTTCCACTCCAGAGCTACTCAAAATCCAACTGGATATGGTCCCAAGTAACCTGTACTAGGGGACCCTTGTCTGCACAGGGGGTTGGATTAGATGATCTCCAGAGGTCCCTCCCCAACTCAACCATTTTGAGGTTTTGTGCTTCTGAAAGTAACCTTGCCAGAAGGCATTAGTCTCTTCTCTCCATGTTGTTGAATTCGCAGAGGTGAGGCAGAGAGGAGGCAGTACTGAGAAAATTAAACAGGAACCTTGTGTTACAGGCATATATACACAAATATTAAGATTTTGTTCTTCTACTCCCAACACATTTTATGCAATGATTCTTTAAAACAACGTATTTCCTGGAGCAGTCCTAATATGAATATACATAAGGGCCTTACACTCCAGTCCAAACCCATTATGTTACCATCTATACAACTGTAATGGAACCATCACACAACCCAGGGAGTGAGTGTTAGCTCTGTTACATAGCTGAACATGTTTCAGACACTCATCATCTCTGTCCTATTAAATACACATGCTTGCATTTGAGAAACACCTGGAAAAATAGGACTGGGGATAAGGGTGCAAGTTATATATGGCCTATACACTATCTATCTATAGTGCATAGGCCGTAGATATGGTACAGTTCCACAAGTAAATGGAGAAATACTCTTGGCAGTAGGGACCACAATGGCTTCAGCCATCTCTTTGCTAAAGATAGGACCAAAGGGTAGAAGGCCAGAGAAATTGTTTTAGGAAGCAGAGAGAATTACTACAGCTAAGTTTGGAATCAAAACAATTGTAAAATTGGAGGTTCAAATCTCTTGGGGATATGTAAAAAAATCATCACATAATCATATAAGGAATTACAATAGCCTTAATTATCTATTATTTGAGGTGCTTTTAAATCATACTTTGGGGGGGGGG
>VZRU01006516.1:290023-305796 GCA_013398155.1 Pedionomus torquatus | reverse complement strand
ACTTTTTTTTTTTTTTTTCAGGCAAAAAGACATCTGCCAGTAAGATTCTGCAAAAGGGGAACAAAAGTATATTCAGGAGACAAAGTCACAAAATGTAACTAGACAAGCTATTAAGTTATGTGTCATAAAAACTTAGGTATGATTAATCAGAACAGATTGTCATTAGTATAAAATTTCCATTACTTTCAGTATAAAAAGTACTGAGAAATTAATGATTTCATGAACACTGAACATTATTTTTTAGCCACCTGGACTGGAATGAAGCTTGTGAGGCTTTTTTTCAGTCTGTATGTTGAAGTAATTTCTTCAACAGAAATAATAAGTCATTTGTCTACAAATATAAAATTTTGTTACAGAACAATGTTCTGTTATTTCATATTTATTTCTCGTTTTAACTCAAAGTGGAAATTCAAAAAGTATTGTGACATGAAAGTTTCTGTTGTCCTGGTTTGAAGTAAAATGAATCAATTTTCTGATTTAAGTTTTACTTTCTTAGCTAGGCCTCTTCTAACTAACTAAACTCTGAAATTAACAGCACATTGTTCAGAACTGTTCACTCTCACAGTGATAAGACCTGATTATCCCAAGGGGTGGTATGCAGAGAGGCCCTTGCTTATACTTATGGCTAGAACAACCAAGGTCAGGTAATTTTGTTATTTGCCCCATTAGAGGGTCAGAAATGGAAAAGCGTAAAGGGGTCTCACCTGCAAGGAGGAGCGGACAGGACAGGTGACCCAAAACTGACCAACAGGGGTATTCCATCCCATCTGCATCATGCCCCGTATAAAAGCTGAGGGATCAACAGGTCAAATCTCCTTCTTCAATGGCCGATGTCCAAGGAGGGGACCCTGCCTGTTTGTCTGCCTTTGATCCTGATCCGAGCGTTCCTGACTCCAGATCTGGAATCCAGCTCCTGTTGATGACCAAGTCCAGCTTGGAACTTTTCCTGAAGCCTGCTGGTGACGTGGTCGTCATCCTGGGAGCCTGATATGATTTTGTATATACTGTATACTTTTTTTCCCCCTCCCTTTTTTTTTTAAATTTTCTTCTTATTATTTATGATATTTTATTATGTATGTTTTCATTAATTTAGTTTTTTTATAAAGTCCTGAATCTCTTCAATTTCTTCCTCTCCTCTCTTTTCCTTAAAGAGGGGAGGGGGAACGTTATCTGTCTTTTTCTGATTTGATCAGAACCACGACATCTGTGATACTATAACAGAAAATATAACCTGAAAAATTTAATGACTTTTCTTTTGAACATGTTGCTATTTTGAAAATGGTCTCAAAGAACAGTGATTCTTTTAATTTAGTATTCTGAAATAACAGATTTTTTGTCATGTTCATAACTGGCAAACATAACATTATTTAATGTAAAATTGAAAGTTCTGATAGCAAAAACTTAGATATTAAAAAATTGGTTTAGTTTGTTTTATTTTATAGAGACTTTGTGGTTAAGGACAGATAGTTTGAAATATCATGAATTTTTTTTTCTTCTGATTTTCTTTGAAAATAGATCAGAACAAACTTTTTAATTAGGTTTTTACTTCTTGCATTGGAACATCAGTATCCAAAATCTAGCATGTGTTATTTAATTTTCAGGCTAAAATAAACTAACTTAAAATGATCTACTTCATTGTCTAGCTGCACAGTACAATGGTCAAACATTCTTAACAACCAACATCCAATTTTTGGAGATATCCACTATTCCAATTTTCAGTTGAGGAGAGGAGAGAAGGGAAGAAGAGGAAATGGAAGAATAATTTCTGGCTTAAATTTACAGTTACATATCCTATCTGCTGGATAGAACTAACTTTTTTTTTTCCTAAATTACATAACATTGTTGTTCTTGTATTTCTGTCTGTGGATAAATCAGAAGGAAAATTTTAAACAATAATTTGTTCATTGAGTAGTCTAATTTCCTTTCAGTTGCAAACATTCAGAATTTGGATTTAAATTCAATAACCAACACAAAATGGAAAATATATTTTTTATATAAAATAAAGTTTACCTTTCATTTTTTTAAACTCCTAAAGAGCTAAACAAGTCCAAATCTGCTATTGAGAGACTTTTGTGATTGAACAAGATAGGTTCAATCCTATCTTGTTCAATCAGGCGGAAAAAAAAAAATAAAAGTCACAGTTTCTCCACACTGTATTTTTGCATCTTTAACAAAATGAACTGGAACGGCAAGAGGTGATGTCATTCTGTCCATAGGCTAAGTAAGTCACCTCCTGTTCCCCTGTAAGCTTAATAGGTTCTGCATTGCTAAATTGTTGCTACCCTGCAGGTTCTGAAGACCACAGACAAACCATAAGAGATTCCTCTGGATCCTTTCCAGCTTGTTCATATATACATATTACAAGCCAGGGACATCAGAAACAGATATGGTCTCCAATCTCATTACTACCACTTATAGAAGCCATGACATCTTTCTACCCAACAAAAACATATATTCTGCCTCTTAAATAAAGAATTTTTCATTTTTCCCTATTGGCTATGGCATAACACAGGTCAGACATGACTGGTTATCCACCAAAATTTTGATCTCTTTCAGAGACTTAAAAACAGTTGAAAAAATATCATTTAGACTCTCTGTTCACACTTTTTACTTTACAGTTAGCTATGTTAAAAAAAAAAAAAAAAAAAAGAGTTATTATAGCCAACAAAGCCTTTTAATTTTATTATTTACTTATTACGACAAGAGTGATCATGTGAGGGAAGAAGACAACAGAAAAGGACAAGAGTTTAAAAAAAAGAGAAAAGTTTAACTTTATATAGGTATCAAAAGGAAGTGTCAGGGAGGCTTGTTCACCTGGTAAGTTGTCATCTGCTCAGAGCTGAGAGTATGTAAAACAGAACTGCTACAAATGAGAACATGGATGAAAAAGGTATTTAGAACACAACACCAATCTCAATATGAAAAAAAAAAAAAGGCAAAAAAACCCTTCAACCAATTAGACACAGAATAATTGTACAGGAAAAACGGAAAGAAAACCAATGTAAACAACTGTTTTCTTAAAGATAAGAAGGAAGAGACAGGAAGAAAAACATGGAAAAACAATATGAGAGAAAAAGTTCTATAAAAATATCCGTCTAAAAATAAAACATGTACAACTATAGCAAAATTAGTATTTATGGGAGGCAAAAGATGTACTACCCATTTTGTTAGCTGAAACTTCAGTTAGGCATGGCAGCATTGGAAAGGAAGAGAAGACCCCACAACAATGACTGTAGGAGACAATGACTGTAATTGCTTTTGAGATTTGCAAAAAGTTTTCTTAAGTGTGTTTTGATATGCAGACATACAATATTAAAGAAAGGGCAGTTCTCATCTGATACGCGGGACAGTTGTACACACTTGGCCAGAAATGGTTCGAGTCACAAACCAGAGACTTTGACATATGTTTGTAGGTTCTCCATTTGTAAGACTTTTGTACTTGCCAGGAAATCAATTGCTGTGATGACAGAAGATCATATATCTTTTGGAGTATCATGTATAACTTTGTAAGATATGAAGAGATATATGTGAGGTATGTTTTTTGCGACAGGTGGACTTTTGGCCTGATTCAGGTAGAGCTAATTTTATAGTATTCTTTGCATTTGACACATCACTTAATAACAGTTGTGCTCTTTCAGAGAGTAAGCTTTAAAAAGATAAGGCTAGATGTGGTCATTAATCTGCAGAATCAAGTGTTGCATTTGGAGCTAAATTTGAATTTCATCTTTCTTTGATGGATAAGACTAAAAAAACAGGATAGAAGCTTACCTAACATACAATTTTGAAATATGAATTTTCCTTGTTGTGATGTTTGGATTAGGCTTCCCTTGAAGGTATGTTAAGAAACCAAAAATCTATCTGCAAAAAAGAAACTTCAGTGTCTGAACAGCACAGCGATCCTCTAGTTTTTCTTACACGTAAGGACATTGCTGCATTATAAGAAAGTGAAAAGGGATTAAATAAATATTTTTGTATAGAAAAGGCAAACATGAAGTTCAGTGAAGTTCCCCAAGGTTTGTTAGACATGAGTACCTGAGATAGGCCTTCATGATAGGCATTTTTTGTAATTATATACATTGATAAAACAACAACAGTCCAATAATTGTATCCACTTTGCCACATCTATATTAACATATATTGATCTCCGTAGAAAATAAAGTCTATAAGACCTCATCTTCCCTGGTCTGAGTGTGATGAAAATTCTTAAAATAAACAATTTCTTTAAATAAATTCTTAAAATAAACACATACTTTCACAGTCTTATACTTACTCTGCCCACATCCGTCAAGCTACAACAGAAAGATCATTATTGTATTAAAGATAACTACAGGAGCCTTTAAGAGACCTTTTTTTGTATATTTTATGTTTTATATTACCTTATTTAAGACTGGATCCTAAAGTCCTCTAGGACTGGATTCCAAACAAACCATTTACTAAAGTGGATGAATAGAAATATCAAGTGAAATTATAAAATGGTAAGTTAAGAAAAAAGTTCAAAGAATAGCTTTTCAAGGGGAAATTGTGAGTTTTAAACTGAAGTTGGATTCTTCCTTTTCATTTTTTTTATCAACATATATTAATGTTTTCTATATAAAATATCTGTACACAATAGCCTGCATGTGTTGATAACATTTGAATAAGACTACTGTAACAGGAAAGAAAAGAAGAGACAGAGTAGGAAAGTGTTTCCATCCAGTTTTTTCTTGGACTGCTTCTATTCATTTTCTGTAAATAAACTAACGAAAACAAAATTATTCAAAGACATATTCTGAAGACAGTATCTAGAGAATTTTAAGTATGTATTTTCAGAACAATAGTTCACAGAATATTTTTAATGTGCTGATGTAAATATTTGCTCCAGAAATTGAATGTAAGAATTGTCAGTTTTAGACAGGGTGTAGGGATATATCAATATATATGAATGTGTCAACAAAACAGATGAAATCTGAGTTTCTGAATAAGCTGAAAACCAGTAAATTATGCATGAATATTCATAAATATGAAAATATGTACACTGAAATATTATTTGTTTGAGACATTCAGTGAATTATTTTGAATAATGCAAAAATCATGGTGACTGTGATATGACTTCTAGTAATTCACACTAGGGGAAAAATAAGTAAATTCTATCAGTGAATGAATAGCTGACTCATCATGCTGTTTATTAGCCTGTTGAACTCTACAAATACATAATGTGGCTGTGAATAAATATGGATATGTGTGTGTAACTACTAAATTCACATTCTATTTAACTTTTACCATATTAATCCTTTAGTCACTATGCTCCTGCCTGGGTTGTAAGCTTTTGCTCTAGCTATTGCTGGATAGAACTAGATATCCAACATTGTACTTCTTAGTCCTGTTTGATTTCATCAACTTTGTGATTGTTCACATACCTTGAGTATACAGAAGAATTGGGATAGCATACATTTTAGAAATTGTTTGCTATTTGAGGAGATAATGATGCCTAGGGAGTATTAGTGCCCATCAAGAAGGTTTAGTAGGTACAGAGAAGTCCATTGTATGGGTTTTTTTTCCCATGTGCCCAGCAAAGCAGACTCTTCTTGGGTTCGTTTTGACTTGAACACAACAGAGGGGCAATTGTTGGTAGAGCCTGGGTAGAGATGAGAGAGCAGGAAATACTACTAAGTAGATACAAAAGAGATTTAAAATACTCTTCCTACCTAAGGAAAAAAAAAAAAAGAAAAAGGTTGTAAATGTCAATTAAATACTTATAACCTCCTAAAGAGAATTCTAACAAAACTGCAAATTCCTTCTTGTTACATGGGGTCTGAATGATTTTAGCAGTCTCCTGTGGGAGCCTGGGGTCTCCAGCACTTTTGTTCTGATGGAAATATACATGGCAGCTCTGTTACACTCAAGTGACCAACACCATCTGTATTTCCAAGCAGTCAAGTGGCAAGAAGTTATAAAGAAAAGACACCCACATTTGGTCATTTTTGGTAAGAGTATTATACTGATTCCATTTTAGACTCTAATGTCTTCCTCAGAGCTCTCAGGTAATTATTGAGAACCCAGAGTTTCTGTGTCACAGAAACATAACTGCAAAAAAAATTTCCCATGTTTTATAGCAATCTTTAAAACCCAAATTGGTAGCAATATCTTTTCACTTTTTGATAGTGCTGTTCTCAACAGCACTAATTAATCTTTTATTTCCCTTATTCTTTCTCCCAGTCTATGTTTTTCTGTAGTACTAGATCTATTTAAACCACATTTCTGTTTCACAAGGAAATGCAGACAGTCACAGGCTTGCTCTCTACCCTATTACCAGACATTCAGAAATGGATACCCCCACACAGTGTGGTACTAAGCACACAGTCCCACCGAGAGACGGGGTTCATTGGCTTCAGCTTGGCAGTCATGCAGTTTTGAGTTTCAGACTAAATTTGAGTCTTGTCCTGCCAGCTTCAAGGATGAGTAGAATGTCCTCAATCTACCTTCATCTTCAACATGCCAACAAATAGTTTTGTCATAATATTCAGTGCCTAAAATTAGGACTTCTGTTGGATTTTACATTACTTAAAAAACATTGCACTTTTAAGCCAGGACAAATTACTAATATTCTGGCCTTTGTACATCATAAGCCTTGAGTGAGGTGCTTTTTATAGCAGCCAATTCTACACCTGAGATGAAAAAAAAAAAAAAAAAAAAAAAAAAGAACAGGGTATTAGACTGCTGTCTGCTTCTGAAGGGTGGTGGCTTTTCATAGCTTTGTAATAGCAGAATAAGTCTCAGGGAGATGAATTAGTGGAAGAGGACACATGACCTCTTGACATAAAAGTGAAAGGTGAACAATGAACAGATTTATTGCAAGTCATACTTTTGCATCCATATATAGAGAGCAACATATTACATAGAACTTCTATATCTTAATCTTAGCAATGCAATAAATCTGTCGAAGAAAATATCAGCACAGAAGGTGTGATTCATGGTATGCCACACCATATTCCAAATCTGTCCACTGCTACTTCTAACCAGAACAATAACAAAGATCTCCCCATCAGAGAAGTGTCACTTTTATTTATATTGATCCTAAAATCGCCTTTTGAGCTATTTGCACTTCAAGCTGAGTATGTGTGTCAGTCAAGAAAAGGAAAACAAACTCTCACAAAACTGGTATATTTCCAGTATTGCTAGAGGAAGGCAGGAATGAGAAACAAGGAGAACAGTAGGCTAAATTTCACAACAAAATTTTCAATGGGATAAAACTTTCCGCAAAGCCTCCATGCAGTTGTGAATGACCTTGATAATGATCATTGTCATTCCTACTCTGGTCTGTGACCTTTGCAGATCTTATGACCAGGTCAGAAATTTGTCCTCCAAAGGTGTATCAGCAATGTAGAAAATAGTGTTAGCAACTTAGTGGGTAGTACTTCTAAAACATGAATCAGAAACAACCCAGTACTCCATGCTGGTGCCATGAGATAGAGTACAACAGATGGCTTTGTTTGGCTTTTCTTCCCTAGAGAAAATGTAGAAAGTTGAGTGCTCCTAATATTTATCACCATTAAAGCTCCAATAGAACATTTCACAACCCTAGTGAATAGGGTCCACATTATTTAGATGGGCACTTCCAGGCATAAGTACATTTCTCTTGGGTTCCAGTAGGGTACATTTGTCATTTCTGGTCCAGAGTCTTGCAAGGCAGCAACCTATCAGTGGCAATTCCATGATATGTGCTACTAAAGCAGTGGAGTGATTTCATGTGAGCCAGAAGCAAATGCAACAGTTATGGCATATCAGATCAGTGATTCAGAGAATATGCACACGATGGGAAAGACCTGAATAAGGACCACACTTAGGACCACTAAGTTTGTCATTGTTTCCTTCATGAGAAACAGTGTACAGAAATTCCTGTAACAAACAAATCAAGGAAACCCACTTACAAATTTTTGATCATTCAGAAGTTAGCTAAAGTCAAAAAGTTTGCAAATTACTTTTAGATATTCCACATAATAAGATACAAATGTTAGTAAGTAAATAGATATGAAAGACTTGGTCCTGCTCAGAATGTCAAACAAGGCTGGATGGTTTTATGGATATTATATTGGCTTAGTCTTTCAGAAGATTCAAAAGCAGTTCCTAAAGTTATATATAGAATCATAGAATCATGGAATCATAGAATGGTTAGAGTTGGAAGGGACTTCAGAGATCATCGAGTTCCAACCCCCCTGCCATGGGCAGGGACACCTCCCACTAGACCACATTGCTCAAAGCCCAATCAAGCCTGGCCTTGAACACCTGCAAGGATGGGGTAGCCACAACTTCCCTGGGAACCTGTTCCAATGCCTCACCACCCTCACAGGAAAGAATTTTTTCCTAATATCCAATCTAAATCTCCCCTCTTCCAATTTAAATCCATTACCCCTTGTCCTATCACTATGCTTCCTGACAAAGAGTCCTTCTGCTCCCCTGTAGGCTCCCTTCAAATACTGGAAGGCTGCTAGAAGGTCTCCCTGGAGCCTTCTCCAGGCTGAACAGCCCCACCTCCCTCAGCCTGTCCCCATAGGAGAGGTGCTCCATCCCTCTAATGATCTTTGTGGCCCTCCGCTGGACTTGTTCCAACAGTTCTATGTCCTTTCTCTGTTGAGGTCTACAGAGCTGGACACAGTACTCCAGGTGGGGCCTCACAAGTGCAGAGTAGAGGGGGAGAATTACCTCCTGTGACCTTCTGGTCACGCTTCTTTTAATGCAGTCCAGGATACAGTTGGCTTTTAGGGCTGCCAGCACACACTGCCAGCTCATGTTGAGCTTCTCATCCATGAGCACTCCCAAGTCCTTCTCCTCAGGGCTACTCTCCAACCATTCTCTGCCCAAAATGTATTTGTGCCTATATTTTTTGTATGATGTAGTAAAGTCATTCTCTGCTTCTAATCTGTCTGTAATAAAGTGCAATAATATTTCATTTCCTTCATCTTGCCTTAATCTGTACATTTGCTTTGAATTTTTGTACTAAAATGTTTAGTACATAGTTGTACTAAAAGGGAGCTGAATTTTGCTTGGACCTCTAAATTCCTTGTATATTTTGAGTAGCATAAACAAAAACATACATTTGATTTCTATAAAACCGTAGTTTGCATTATCTGATTTCTTAAATAGATGAACATCTTTTAGTTAATGTTTATTTCAGTTTATGTTAGCATTCTATATAAATTTATTTCATATTTTTTGTTAGAATATAGTAATTTAACTATACATTAAAAATTGTATGCGCTGAATTTCATACAGGTTTTCCAGATATAAAAAGCTAAAGTTATTGTTAATAATTTTCTGGTAGTGTGAATTTAATACACAATGTGTGAAAAAGACAGTGTCAAGAACTTTTGAGTGAGGAATAGAGAGCAGAACTGAAATAGAACTGAAAGCTGTGTAGCTCTGTGAATATTTGCAAATCATTGGTACAGTCACATTTTGAAAACATCGTGAGATTCTGGTCCCTAGAAGACTGAAAGACATGTATGATTTCTCAAAAAATAAATATTAAACTGAGACTCTTAAACAAGAGATGACTGAGGTATAACAGAGATCTGTAAAAGCATGAATAATATGGAATAGATAAGAAGATTGTGTTTTTATAACACGGAAATGAGAACATCAAATGGAATTACAAAGAAAATATTCTGAAATACTCAAAGGAAATACCTTTGTCATTCAATACTTAAATGGATTGTTGAACCTCTGGCTACAGGATGTTTTTGGATGCCAAGAGTATAAATAGATTCAAAAGTTGATTAGGCAAGCTAATGGAGGAAAGCTCCACCAAGGACTACTAAACATGGTGGTCTGATTACAGCCTCTGGCTCTAGTTCAGGAGGTCCCTGAACCAGAGACTGCCAGAAACTGGAAGAACAGAAGCAAGTAAAGTACCACTTTGTGCATACCTTGTTCATGTATTTGTTCCCTGACCAGCTGCTGCTGGCCACTATCAAAGGTGAGTCTCTTCTCTGATTTCGCACTGCTGCTTTTTATTTTACACACACAAAAGACAGAGAAAGAGAAAAAGCAATTGTAATATCATAGGTACTTTGGGGGCTTTTCTAGTAACATTATCTGCCTGGAGTTAACAAGTTAAGTTAAAAAAGCAACCCTGATAAAATACAGCATGCTCACCCAAATACTTTTTAAGTCAAACTATTCAAAATAACAGTTATGTGCTGGTTCTATTCCATTTTAATCAGGAAACTTCAAAGAAAAGTGACAAAAAGGATATCAGCCTGGAGATTACTTTTAATTCCTTCAGACAAAGGAATTGATCTGGGTCTCTTATTCCTGGGATAGAGTCTGTGAGCAGGGAACTAGCAGTGGTAGAAGTGTCAGGTACACTGTCTGAAGGCTTGCTACAAAGTGTGGAATGAGTAACACAGAGACACAGCTACATCATGGACCCCAGGGGCAAACAAGTGCAGAAGAAAACAGGACTGCTCAGATGCCAAATTTCACTTTCCTGGAAAATGTCACTTTTGACAGCAGTCCTTTACATGCTTGAAGTATTTCCAAGGTTAGATATTGGTGTGGGCAGAATTCCGCTTTTGAATGCACAGGTAAAGACTGTACAACTAACATAAAGCCACCAGACGTGTATGACAGGAGGTAGGTGACAGCAATGCCTTACCCAACTCCTTCAGTCCCTGCTTTAGACTTGGTTGCTTTAAACAGAAGTTCACTGCTGTTATTGTCTTTGCAAAACTAGCCATAGGTCATTGCTAGAATAATGCCCCTGCTCCTAACTTGGTGAAGTGTAGTTATGTATTGGTAAAAGGCAATAAACGAAAGGAATCGAAAAACATTGCACCCTATGCCTATCATCTTTTATTCAAGAATTATTATAAATTTATTGACCTTTCAAGCTGTAATCTTTTTGTATCCAGACTGGAAACTATTTTCATAGCACTACAAATTTATATCACTAAAAGGTAGGACAGAGGTTCTCAGTCTCCAGTGTATCAGGATGACACTTTGAAGCTTTGATTTCTGCCTATCAGATCATATCCCCATGTAGCAGATAATGTGACTTGACATTCTATAAACTTGTCTATAAACCTTCACTTCCTATGACAGAGAAGCTCCAACTATTCATCACTATTCATTTGGGCATTGGCAGTTGCTTCTTAAAAACAAAGGCACTGCAAAAAAATAATACCCACCAGAGATCTTCTTCAACTGGTCGAGATATATAAATCCTGAGAGAAAATATGCCAGCCTAACACATCAAATACTACAAAATGTCATGGCACTAGCACTATGTTCCATGATAATAGCTTCATTATATATTAAAAATCCCTCTTTGGAAGCTTGCCAGCGTGTAAGTCTAGCAGGGGTTCAGGAGTTTATCACACATGGGTCCGTGTTAAATAGGTGAAAATTCACTATAACAACATAAAACAGGTGTGAATTGAGACATCTTACTTCAGTGAAGTTACTCACCTGGAGTTCCTGATTCCCAGATATTCAGACTGGAGCCCATTGTAGCATATTTTATAGCCCACATATTGCTATTGTCCAGAGTTCCTTTCACTGGAAATGAAATTATTAATATGGAATATGGATATGACAATGACCATGTGCTGGTTTTGGCTGAAGTAGAGTTAATTCTCTTTATAGGAGCTAGTATGGAGCTATGTCTTGGGTTTGTGCTGGAAGCAGTGTTAATAACACTAGGATGTTTTAGCTCCTGCTGAGCAGAGCTTACACAGAGTCAAGGTCTTTTCTGCTCCTCACACCACTCCTCCAGTAAGTAGGCTGGGGGTGCATAAGGAGCTGGGAGGGTAACACAGCTGGGACAGCTGACCCCAACTGACCAAAGGGATCTTCCATACTATAATGATATGATGTCCAGCAATAAAACTAGGTGGAAGGTTGGCAGAGGAGCTGTTCAGGGACTGGCTGGGCGTTGGTTGGTTGGTGGTGAGCAATTGTGCTCATTTGCATTGTTTGACTTTCTTGGGGTTTATTTCTCTTTCTTTGCTATTTTCTTTACAATAATAATAATAATTATTATTATTGTTGATGTTGTTATTATTATTATTAATTTTTCAAACTGTTTTTAACTTAATCCATGAGTTTTCTCGCTTTTACCCTTCTGACCTTCTGATTCACTACTCCCATCCTGCTGCAGAGGAATGAGCAGGTGCTTGCAGTTGCAAGCTGGGGTTGCACCATGACCACTGCCAGGTTTAGCTCCAGTATGGAGCTGGGATGTCCTTGGAGTACATGCTGAGCAGTTTGAAATTATTCTGTCCTATGACTTAATCTGTGACCTACAGGTCAGTAGCTTTATTTCATCATGTCTGTTATCCTAATGGGCTGTATTTAGGATATCCATCTACAAACTACACTGGAGATGGGCAATAAAACAAAATTCATAAGTTGTTTTTTTTTTAAAAAAAAACAACCCCCAAAAGAAACTTAAATTCTAGTTTGAGTTTTTATTTCCTTATTCTTTTCTTAAAGTGTCCTTGACAATTCAGTGTTTAGTGCTTTTGTCAAATTAATACTCTGATTTCCATAGTTTATGTAATAAAACCTTATTTATATCAGTTAACTATGCAAAACATTTCATGCAAAGCTTCCTAATTAAAAGCTGCTATTTATTTCTTGATCCCAATGGGACATTTTTACTGGAAATATGTATCCTAATGATTGTGCTACCAAATTACCTTTTCTGTTATAGCTGAACTACTAAATTGAATCTAAAAAAGAAAAAGGAGATTTTTTTTCTCTGATATCCTAGAATGCATTGTTAATGTTTCTAGTTTTGTATGGATATCCTAGACAATATTTGCACTGCACAGATGAGGCCAAAAATAGCAGCCAGTACCAACATGCTTCAGCAGGCCAAAATGTTATGAACTGGATATATGACCTTGACAGATATTTAAATTGGAAACATCTGGTGTCTTCACCGTCATTAATTCAAAGCATATGTTTCTCATTTTCTTTTACTTTTTTTAACAAAATAGGACTTCATACAAAACTAATTGAAGGAATACATGAGAAGTTGGTACTAGCCTATGTTTGCATTCCCAGTTATCACTATCAAAAAATTCTACAGTTCCTGATGAAAACAATCAAACACCCGAGTACTACGAGTGCAAAAGAAATGTGAAAGCAATTCCTCATTTTCTAGATGACTTTTTTTTTTTTTTAATTTAAGTTTACTTATTTGACTGCAAACTGCCTGTTTTTCCCTTCTTATTTAGATAACCTGGAATTTTGCAAAAAACAAATATTCAGTACAACAAACCATATTATAGGGAGTTTGTTATTCTTGGACTGAAGAAATGTTAACTTCCTAAAGTAGTGTATTTTGTAGGCTGTCACTTTATGTTTCCTTGTTTAAAGCATAAATGCCTTTTTCAACTCTCTATAGCTTAAGTTAGTGATTTTAGAAATTTACCTAATTGATTAGAATGTCGTCTCACTCTGTAATAGTAATTAATCTCTTTACCCATATGAGTAAAATGCATATGCAATTGCATAATGATCAGTCAATTAATAATTTTTTCTCTATCTTTGTAAAAATGTCTCCGTTACAAGAACTGTGCAAAGTTTAATACAGTGCTTTTAGAATTAACATCCAATACATAGTGACACTTTTTTGGATTGATTTTTAAAAAAATAAACAAATAATTGATTTTAATGACCATTTTACTATTAATATCAAAAATGAAGATGAACTCAACATAAATGATTTCCTTCTTAACTGGATGATTCACATATTCATACTAGTATTGATACAAACAATTGAGGGCATCAACAGGTAGACATATATACCTCAGTCATTTAAACTTAACTCCTTTTTAGTCAATGGAAGAAATAGTTACATTTACCATGCAATTAACTTGACCTATTTTGGTGGACTAATCTGTGATGAGATGAATTGTACTTTACAAATTATTAAAAGGGGAACAGAGGGTGACTAGCTCAAAGTATAGAGCTACATTTAGAAAGATGAATCTCAGCACTGAAGTCTCTAAGGTTATCACCAGCTATGACTAAAGAATTCATTCATACTTTCCTTAATAGTACAAATTATTGCACTTAAAGTATGATTAATTTTATTCTGCTGTAGATGCCTAAAATAAACTCACAGAAATGTTAAATTGAAGATGCCTTTGGAGTATCAACTTGTCCAAACTCCATTTCAGAGCTGGGCTCTCAACAGTACTAGGTCAGATCAGTTTTGGCTTTGTCAATATAAGTATTTAAAAGCTCCAAAGTTGCAGACTTCATAAGCTCTCTGAGTAACCTGGTGTTAAGGTTTGCGAAAACTCATGTCGTGGTTTCAGCCAAATTTACCAAAACAAGATTGACAGATGTACCACCCTCCCTCCTTTGGGAAAAAGAGAGGAGAGGAAGAAATTAAAGAGATTCAAGAGTTTAGAAAAAAACTAAACTCCTTTAATGAAAATATAAATAATAATAATATAATAAATAATAAAAAGGAAATTTAGGGGAAAAAAAGGAGAAATAAAGAAGTATACAGTATATACAAAACTGTATCAAGCTCCCAGGATGATGACCTTGTCACCAGCAGGCTTCAGGAAAAGTCTCAAGCTGGACTCGGTCATCAACAGGAGCTGGATTCCAGATCTGGAGTCAGGAACGTTCGGATCGGGATCAAAGGCAGACGAACAGGCAGGGTCCTCCTTGAACGTCGGCCATCAAAGAAGGAGATTTGACCTTTTGATCCCTCAGCTTTTATACGGGGCATGATGTGGATGGGATGGAATACCCCTGTTGGTCAGTTTTGTGTCACCTGTCCTGTCCGCTCCTCCTTGCAGATGGGACCCCTTTGCACTTTTCTGTTTCCAGCCATCCAACGGGGCAAATGATAAAAATTCCCTGACCTTGGTTCTTATAGCAATATGTATAAGCAAGATCCTCTCTGCATGCCATGCCTTGGTATATTCAGGTCTTATGACTTCAAGACGAAACAGTTCTGAACAATGTGTTGTTAATTTCAGAGTTCAGTTAGTTAGAAGAGGCCTAGCTAAGAAAGTAAAATTGTAAAACAGAAAATTGGTTCATTTTACTTCAAACCAGAACAAATCATAACTATTTATTGTCATTCAGAAAATTATTCTATCACCCAATTGCCCCTCCCCACGCAGGAAAGGGGAATCGTGGAACACAGAAAAACACAAGGGTTGAAATATAAATAGATTTAATAGAATATGACTAAATAATTAACAATAATACTAAAGAACCAGTATTAATCCTGATATTGATATAAGACATATATAATCGGCTGAGTATAATTCTTGTATAAATATATATATATATATATCAGCAGATGCTGTGCAATCCCAACAAGGAAAGCAAATGTCGGACACTGTGAGTGCAATGGCTTCAGGGGAAAGGAAGGCCTCAAGGGTCCAGCACCGAGGCAAGGAGTTGTCTGGACCACCGCCATCAAGGGAGAGCCAGCTACACAGCAAACTGTTCATGTCCTGGTTTGAGGTAAAACGAACCAATTTTCTGTTTTACAGTTTTACTTTCTTAGCTGGGCCTTTTCTAACTAGCTAAACTCTGAAATTAACAGCACATTGTTCAGAGCTGTTCCGTCTCACAGTGATAAGACCTGATTATACCAAGGGATGGTATGCAGAGAGGCCCTTGTTTAGACTTATTGCTGGAAGAACCAAGGTCAGATAATTTTCAGCATTTGCCCGTTGGAGGGTCCCGCCTTCAAGGAGGAGCGGACAGGACAGGTGACCCAGAACGGACCAACAGGGGTATTCCATCCCATC